>JARHVA010000363.1:3705000-3995000 GCA_037957365.1 Torreya grandis
CAATCCAACTAGATTCCTACATGTTTCAAAATATAAAGTAGTGTTTTTATTATCACATATTATTCATTATATATAACTTAATTAGCATTAATCATAGAATGCTAATATAAGATAGTAACTCATTCTGTATGATTTCTTCTAATTCAATAATTACCATTCTTGGGTTAGTGTAGCATCCTACACCAGCCACACTGAACATCAGAGAAAACATTATAGGTATTCACATGCAACCAAAAGGCTTACAACATGCTCTCCACAAATTTTTGATCTCACATGATGGTTACAGAGATCACAATCCCATCATCTTACTACACTTACCTCATGGCAATATTTAAAGGTACCCAAGATTCCAAATATGTCTGATCAGGACTTATATTGCTCCTTCAAACATAAAATTAGAATACATATTAATCATGATTTTAAAAAATCATAAATATATTCATCCCATAATATATTTATAAGGTATAAACAAAGTAATACCTCATTCACATCATGTTTACACTCACAAGCTAACACATGCATGTATTTTAGTAAGTACCACCTTGCTAATTTTTCATAAATGTCCAAATTGTAAGACTAGTTGGTGCTTCACCAGGCTATACAATAAAATTACACATGGGATGTTTAATAAAAACCTCCAAGAGGTAGCTAAAGGAGCACTTAACCATAAGGTGACCATTATGCATGAACATCTCACGACCAATATGTGGCACTCATGGTGCACACTTTGAATGAATCAGGTGATTGCCTCATGCAAAGTTAAGGAGTGGGTTCTCAGCCTATGAGAGACTCCATTCCCTATCTCATACTTGGTCTAAACTATTAAAAACATAGTTTTTCTATACCCTCAACCTAATACTTGTCTTGATGCTCATAATTAGAAAAATGATGCAGGATTATAAAATACATCATGACACTATGCCTTGGAACCTTAATCAAAGGATTTGATTCTAGAATAGGAGTTATATTACATAAGTGATTAATGTTCACAATTTTATGGTTTAACAACATAAGATCACATACATAACATAACATAACATATATACTTGAACACCCAAACAACCAGATTGATACCATAAAATATTCACATGTTTCACATGGCTAATTACTTTCACACCTCACAAGGGTTTATACAATAAATAACAATGTACATGTATAAAGGAGACGTGTAAGATAGGCACACATTTAGATATAGGTCATTATGCTAAGGTATTTTTCACATTACAACAATTAAACATATATGTTGGTGAAGCACAAGGGTCTGTGATTATCATCAATCCACTTGATGTCCACAAGCCATCTAAATGACATCAGATACCCATCATATATTACAGCATGATCAATCCCAGGGATCTTAGATTATGATCACCTTCTTTCAAGGAAGGTTGTATTCTAACAAGGCCTATAAAATATATCTCTATGAGTTTTTTGAAATTTACCAATAATGTTCATGCATCATGGATAGATGGTTCATGCTACCCAATAACAATAAGACATCCCCAAAACTTCCTAACTTGATCAGAAAATTAGTCACACTCACCCCACCAGACCCTCCAAGCTTGAGCCACACCATTAGTCCTCCCAAGATACTATACCTCAACATCATTAGATAGCTTGATTATGCAAGCTATCAATGGCCACCAAGGCATTGTCTAATGATTCTAACAATAAGATTATATCATTATTCTACCAATTTACTTAATCCAATAAGTTGAATGTTGAATGGTGATGCTTTATTTAATGAAACATTGATTTGGGAAAGGATGAGCTTAGCCAAGGGTCAAGGTGAATGTTATATCACTACCATGGGAATTATAATTTTACATAATCAACAAGTTCAATTGAGATTCACAATAAACATAATCATGGATGTAAGACATATCCAATATCACAATATACATCCTCATGGGTGTCAAACATAGGTAAATTTTGAATAAGCATCCCCATGGATGGATAACTCATCTATGATCAATTTAGATATCCCCATGAATGTGAAACATGTCAATGGTTATCATAACATCCTCATGGAATCAAACATATCCATGATTAAATTAAAAATCATTATAAATGTAAAACATATTTATGATCGAAATGAACATTCCACACACTTATTAAGTTCAACCTTTTGGAGTTACAAAACCACATGATCTATAATTTAACTTAGAAGAGGCCAAATGCATAAATATTATCAAACCTAATTCAGATGAAATGCATATCTTTCTATCACCTCATAACGCTTATCCATTTTCATGATACATAATGGTTGTAATGAACTAACTATAACAATGATTCACAAGCATCTATCATAGTATTAAAACTACTATAGTGCTACCACTAGTCACATATAGTGACACCTAGGCCAATCCATAATTTACAGTGGTTTTTCACAACTATCCAACAATGCAACTATATGAAATTTTTGATAAACCATAAAAATTTTGTTATATTTAGAAAAAGAGGTAAGGGGAAACCTCGTTGTCCATGAAAAACTTATCCCATGGAGATGGTTTTACTCCACTAAAACCATCCACCTTGAAGTGTCATACTAGATCTAAAAAATTCAACATTTGAGCTCTTTTAATAAAATAATAATAGGATATTCATCTCCCTAAGAAAGAATTTTCAGTAATCTTTATCCAAAGAACTAACACTGGTTATCACATCCACTCAAGTTCATAGGTTTTCAATGGCTCAAGGCACTCCCTTTACAAGCAGAGAGCTCAATTTTTTTTGACTTAAGTAAATCAGCCCTTTCGTACCCTATTAATCCCTTCAACTTTAGGTTGAACCCTTGATCTTCCCTAGGTCATTATATTCCAAGAATCTAGGGAAGTCTTGCCCATACAAGCCAAAAATAGATACCAAAAATTATTTCCTTAATTTTAAGAGCAAAGCATATATCACCCATCTCCAATTGACTCACCCATACAAGTTAATGGTTGGCAGGTGAGGCTTGCCCTAACACAATCAAATTCAAGAAGGGTTAACCAAACTAAGGCTAGGGGTGATAACAAATGTCATTTTAGAAATTTAGATTATTTGAAATCATTTCTTACATGAAATGTGTGTAACTCCTATCATACTAAATTCTTTAAAACATCACCTCATAATTCATCCCAAAAAGGCTAAGTGCCTTTATAGATCACTTCATGAATTTGCCTAATTGGGACAATTCACTAGTCATAATGTAGAATTTGTTTGAGTTTCAGAGTTCCCTAGAGTAGAACCTAGCTCTAATACTAAATGAAACAACCCAAAAAACATTATGTAAATTACTTTGCTTTAGATTATAAAACAAAATATGCGCTAGGCCCAAATAAAATTAAATGAGATGAGACAACATCAAAGTGGATTTGTATACCAAGGTACTCCTAATTGACATGCTATTAGTTGACAGTAGACATGTAACTAGGATTAAGTCACCAGTAAAGAGTTCTATATGGGAGTGTATCCTTACTAAGGAGTATATATTTTAGGGTATATCCATGTGCATACACATATCAATAAACTCAAAACTCTCTACAATACTGGTAACTCCCACCACTAGGACTATTTAGTGGTTAGTTAACCCTACTCAATATCTTAGGCATCTAATAGAGTCTCATTTGAGAGCCAAAAATAAAACTACTTCTTGGCATCTAATGTGATGTTAAATCTGAGCATGGTAAGAGGGAAAAAACAAATTTTTATTATATATATAAACCATAGAGTCATTAAATCATCAGATAAAAGATATCCTAGAGTGGACTACATTCATAACCACTTAGATTCGTACATAAGGAAGTCCAACTAACTAGCATGAGATACCCAACTAATTTTCAATGTAGTCTATAATAGACTGGGCAACTCCATAGAGATATTTGTTGAGATTACATAACTTAAATATCAAATTTAGTATCCATAGTATTTGATGAAGCTTAGCTTAGGATCAAATCAAAAATCTTACAAGGAAGAAAATTTGAATAACATGGTTTTACCATTATCAAAGGATTCTAACATTTATGATAGTCCCATAAGTCCTCAGGTATAGATATATATTGCAAGCCAATAAAAATTAATGGCTACTTATGATTTACAATCCCTTATACTCATTTTACCCATATGATTAAATCAATGTCTCAATGACAATTTCAAGTTTGATAAAAATGTATTCAGCTGTATATAATTATAATTCCAACATTTGAGAGATCTTATTAGCATAGTAAATGCTTAATTGGATCACCTTCTAATACTTAATTATTTTATCAACAAGAATGCATAAAATGGTTACAATTAACTAACTCCATGCACCTCAAGACATAGACACTAATTAAAAAACCAAACAACACATCTATGACTCAATGAGGAAGGGAAACATAGTTGACTATATGTTTTAATTGCTCTGAAGTACATTCCAATATGATCTAAATAGAATTTAATTACACACTTAATTGCTTTATAAATAAGTGAATATGAAAATGAGATTATTATATTTAAGTGATTAATACAAACTCATTAATCATAGATGCCATAAGCCAAAGTTTGCCCATATATAGGTAGGCGTACTAAATGAAAATATACATCATAACCATCACATTCCTTCCAAGTAGGATTTTTTTTTCAATACGTTATGCCATTCTAATAAATATTAATTTGAGACCATAATAGATAGAGAGGTCATCCATTAATGAGATGGGATATCCACTAAGAAGGCAACACATAATGAGGCATCTAAGTAGTCATTAACAATATTATAGTAAGCTAGGCATACACTAAGTTCCATATTAAGAATTTTAGAGTCAATGAGAAATACTAGTACTTAGACAATGTAGTCATAATACCCATAGGTATAAGAGTAGTTACAAATATCTATTAAGGATTAAAATGTTGAGATAAGTCACTCCGTGGGATTTTAATAGCTTTTTACTATGGTTGTATGTAAACCCTTTTAACACAACAATATATAAGAGATGTGTAATTGATTAAGGCTAAGGATATCTAGACAATACACAAGGGTTTTAGCCAAACTAGCTACTAGATTTATAGCAGAAAATATAAGTCCATAATGCCTCAAATTTTCATTTAAAATTATTAAAATCTTATCACAATCTAGAAAATAAATAATTTATGTTGGTAACCCAAATCAGATTACTAATTACTAAAGTAATGCACAACATACATAATCTTCCATAAATTATTAACAAGAATCATGGTTAGCAAACCTTTATCATGGTTTCAAGAACTTCATTTATTAAGGCCAATTACTCATACTTTTGAAACAAGATAAATTTGTACAGAGATCAACAACTTAGTAATAGTAATCAATTTCCATTCAAGATAAATTTACAGCCCTATTCATACTATTATAATCTCTTTTATGGTTTGCATATAAACGTATATGTTTTATCAAGAAATCAAGAGCTTCAAACTTAAACATATAATATACCTTGAGGTGATATACCCTTCATGTTAAATGTAAAAAAACAAAATCATTGTATGGTTCACTTTCATATGCCAAAAATGATAAAAATACAACATTAGTAAATATGAAGTTAAAAGGATCAGAACTATCAATAGTACTTATTCATACAAATTCATCTAACATTAAATAACAATAGAAATAACCAATTAATTTCATTAGGTAATGATAAGAGTAACATGTTACAACAATTCAATAAATTTGAAAGATCATAATTATATAATAAATTCAATAGATGATTGATACACATGCATCGTGATGCTACCCTATATGCGATATGCATCACCATGCATGAATATCACTAACATAATAATGCCAAATTTCCATAATTTATGATACAAGTCTCACAACATAGTCATAAGAATCATGTGATCAACAACAAATATACAACATATTAACATGTTGGATCCATCAACCATAAGCATATAAATCCAATCCACAAGTGATAAGAATATGATCGACAAGGTGACAAACCCTAAGGTATAGCATGATGAGCCCAACTATTGATGGCCTTGACCACCCCAACCATCAACTAGATGGTGGAATCAGGCATCTAGGTTTTTAGTAGAAAGTTATGAGCATAAAGGTGACATAATCCATGGTACACCACTCAAAAACCAAACATTAATAATAAAACAACACAAATAAAAGACAATAAACACCAGGTATAACATGCTAACCATGACCACAATAAATAATAGCTTGTATAATAATCAAGATATATGCAAGACAAGAAAATGACATTCGTTCAAGGGAACATAAGAGTTCTTCTTAGCTTATTAGCCTTGAACTCCAAAAGGAAAATTTGGAGGTAAATTTGAGTTCATGGTTTTAGATCCTCAATTGGTTGAAATGTCAAACTAAATTTTACTACCTATAATTTTCATGCTTCATCGAATTAGAATAACCAACAAACAACTCAAGACCTTAACAAGTTATCCAACTACAACAAAGATAAATAAATATATTGGATTTAAGTCAACATGAAATATAGTCAATCACAAGAAGGTATAGTTCACCACTCACTAATGTGAATAATTGTGGCCAATAAAAACACTTAAAAATAACTCACCTATAATAAAGTATAGCTTAATAAAACATTGATGGGTTTCACATAGCATACCATGGTCAAGATAATTTATAATGTGTAGTCCAAAGGAAAAGGAATCTCGGCTCATCCATTAACAAACCCCAAATTATTCACATTCAACCCAATTTTAAAAAGATAATACTATTGACAAATTTGCACCATTATCATATGGTCTAAAGGTGTTATAAAGAACATTCCCCATAATAAAGAGGTATACATACACACAACAAATCTTGTAGGGAAAAAGTGAAACCATAACAATCTAATCTTTAAGCATAAGCCATGTTTCATTAAAAATGTAAGAGGTTATAAAATTAAGTTTTGAAACAATTATACAAGTGAAATTAATTTCTTATACAATCGACAAATGACTCATAATTTATAACCCTAGTCTAATATATAGGTCAATTGAACTGGTTAAACTGAGATACAGTCAGCAAGGGAAGATATAATATATATAATTTCACCATATTTAACAAGAAGGAAATAAACCACAAGGCACATTAAACCAATAAAATCTAAGTGGGATTGGTAGAAAACAAAACCCCATAATATGTGTTTTGCCCCAAAATGGTTTTAATTGAATTTACATGCATTCATTTTTCCCATCCCATCATAAATTAATTTTTGGGCCAAATTTATATATATAGCCATGTTTTTATAAAATCTATGATGGTGTAATAAAGACCAGAGTTCTATTTGTAAGTGCTTAAAAGGGGATTTTTAAATAAATCTTGGGTATTTAGTGATACCCTACCTATAATTTAACCCATGTTGGGCATAGCCTTACAGCTATTCTCATCAACTAAAAATAATATGCGATCAACCCACATAGGTGACTTAACACGATAGAGAAGTAGTGCAAACCAAAACACCAAAATAGGGTAGTGGATCTAAATCGATTTATGTGTGTGTGTGTGTGTGTGTGTGTGTGTGTGTGAGAGAGAGAGAGAGAGAGAGAGAGAGAGAGAGAGAGAGAGAGAGAGAGAGAGAGAGAGAGAGAGAGAGAGAGAGAGAGAGAGAGAGAGAGAGAGAGAGAGAGAGAGAGAGAGAGAGAGAGAGAGAGAGAGAGAGAGAGAGAGAGAGAGAGAGAGTTTATTTATTTTATATCAAACTTTAAAAATAATAGAATGCTATAAATATTATCCAAAATAGGTATAATCATTTTGATTTATTTATATGGGTATATTGCATAGGGGTTCATTTATTTCCATCAAAACCACAAATCAATAGAGACTAGTAGTTCCATTATTGTCCATAAAAATTCAAGGGAAATACTTAATTTCAAAATTTATTGTAGCTTTAGTAGGAGGTCGTGAAGTTTGAATTATTTCTCCTTACATGTTACCATCTCCCTGCACACCCAGGAGGACTCGACTCTTCCTTCCACAACCCACATTCAAGGTCTTCCCCCCCAACTCCTACATCCTAGGAAGAAGGTCATGGCTAATTAAAATAATGGAATTTACTTCTAAAAAAACCCAAATCCTATACCATGTTACTATTAGGGGATCCATGTTGTGAGTTTTCCAAGGAAAAAATGCATAGAGGAAGAGTTCAAGGCATCAAGCTAGCAAATAAAAATTTCAACAACTCCCATCAATGTTTTCCCAAAGCTTATGGACTCTACCTAAACCTTTGCCTCAACCAAGGAACCAAGTTAAAAAATAATAGTAATGATAAGATCAAAACAAACTTCGATAAGTCAAGCCCGTTCATTTTTATGCCAAAAATAAGCTTTTCAATGAAATGATATATTCATGATATGTTTAGGAAGTCAATGTTAGGCTAAGACATAATAATACAAAAATTCCCTTTTCATTCAGTGAATCAAACTCATCATGGGTTGAAGGGATTCAATGACCAAATAATTATAAATCAAGACATTATAATGTAATGATATTTATTAAAATATTATGGGGGTCAATGACTCAACTCATGGTCTAACCACCCAAAGGGTAATAGTTCAATGTTAGAACATCATGGCTTACGTTCAAGACTACATAATTAAATATAATGGGAGAAGTGTAAGTTTTAAAACCAACAAAACTAAAGATATTAAAACACAATATCGAACATAAAAATAACACTCAAACACATGACATGAATAGGGACAATCAATGATCCCATAACTCATCAAATCCAAACAAAATTTAAAATAATGACACAAGCAATCAGTTGTATAAAGTTAAGAAGACAATAAATAATAAATCACCTATATAAAATACTCTATTGGAATCAAAATAACTGAGATGGGGAGTGAATCAATCTTCAAAAACTTACTTATCAATTCTACTTAAGCAAACATGAACCATTCAAACAAACATATAGATCTAGAAAACATAAGTAATTATCAACATAAGCATGAAGAATAAAAACACATTGCTTATGTGGGAAACCCTCAAGGGTAGGAAAACCCATTTATATCTACAAATATACTATATTACTATAATACAAACACCAAATTTAATGAAGCACCCACTTCACATAGATCACCAACCCCAACTCAACTAGGCTTTATTAAGAACCAACTTGCAAGGAGGCACCAACCCCTTAGATGACTTAGCACCAACTAATCCAACTAAAACCTTTGATCACCTTCATAACCCCTTGTTACTCATACAATAGATGATTATCTACTTATTTATCTCTTCACACACTTTTATCCCTCTCAAACTAGCCTCTAGCCTTCTTCACTTAACTATCCCTCTTCTTGAATTGATTAGGTCATATGACCTTGATCCTCAAATCCATAACCTATATAAAATATTCATAATTTATCCCTTACACTCTTATTATGATCTAAAATACCTCCTTTTTCTCTATAATATGTTTTTTTATTCACTTGTACTCTCCTCTCTCTCTCAAATAGGCCTAAAACTACCTTATATTTATACAAGTCTCTTTCATATCCTTCTTGTTAGGAAAGCATCATTAGCTTATTAGGTCATCCATGAAATTGATATTAAGAAATATAATAAACATAAATCAAGTGTGCTTTGAGTACCTTTAGGTTTGACCTACTTCAATTAGGCCTTATCTCATCTTTAGGTCTTATGGAGATCTAATCCCATTAGGTCTACTTAGGACACGTTACACTTTACCTATATTGAAACAAATTTAAACACCTCATATGGAAATAAAATATCATATTTAATTTAAATATACCTATACTAAGATAATATATGTTTCATAACATACTTTATCTCAAACCACTACTTAAAGCACACCATTTGTATTGTTCACAATTAGGCCTATGCATACCCAGAAAGTTTGTCTTGAAAAACTAAAGCATAAGAATAATTTTTTGAAAACATATGGAAAAAATAACATACATATAAGTTACATGACCTTATGGTAATCATAATTTTATTTATACTTCATAACTTGGGGAAAAAGTACTTAAACCCTTCTTTGCAATTAACTCACTCAGAACTACCAACTAGCCTTAAAACATAGTCATGGAAACTTAAACTTATAACACATAAAATAAAACACTCAATGACTTAAAATTCATGAATATGATATTAAAAAATCCTCATAACAACCTCTAATAAAAATATCATAAGTTATAATAGCAACTATTGGTCTTGTAGACCAATTTTTTGACCTTCTTTCTCTCAGACCTCACTCACCTAGACAAGCCATTTTGCCTTAAATATTTCAACCTCTTATAGTGACTTGAAAGATTATTAAAATAATTGATATTAAATAAAAATCCAAAATAATAAAACCATGTAAATTATATACTTCCACTTAGGGCATATATGCTCAAACTGATCATTGCAACTTGCTTACCCAGAACTGCCAGTTTGCCTTGAAGCACAGTCATGGTGAAAATGACCTTCAACACCTATATGACCACTTTAAGAGACTTAAAATTCATTTATACGATATTATTATATCATAATTAAATTATAATATATAAATATTTTTGGGTGAATATTTTTTCACCAGCTAATTGATGAGCAAAATAGGTGATTTCAACCACAGCATAAGGAGATTAGTCAGCCAAATATGCAGGTTTACCACATCAGAAGGGGACAAATCACTACCTCATCAAGGGGAGGTTCCCTATAAAATTTTGAGGTGTTAGATACTATATATATATATATAAGCATAAAATAACACTCAGGGGTAGGATAACACCATCCATCTCTCTTCTTTTAGAGATGATGTTCACAGACAAAGGAGAAATCCTAGGTGATTACTAGAGGTACTTCTCTTTTTTCAAAAGTAACACTCAGTCAATATCTAGATTCCTTCTTGGTTAGTAAAAATAACTAGAACATGGGTGCAATAACCAACAGAATGAGGTGTAGCACAAATTCTCCCCCTCAACTACCAAAGAGTGAAATATGAAGGATAATGGGGGCATAAGTCATCCCAAGATCCTTTAAACAAAAACAAAAAAATAAACACACTAAAGAAAATTGTGGTAGCACAAAGTATCTTCACAGTTAGCTTCAGGACACCTTCCTAATTACTTCCACTAGTCTTGCTTATTTCATTAAAATGGATAAGAATGCATTTAGGAAATAGACATAAGAACAATCTCCTAAATGACACAAGCTATTACAGCACAAAATCTGAAAGTAACCTGCTTTCTCATTAAAATAAAGAAATATGATTAACAATCTGAGCTCAAAGTCTCAATAATCACCTTTCAATTTGGGTAGAGTTTTTCTTCTATAATAGAGAGATATCCTTTGCATAAAATAAGTGATTATAATATATAGTAGCCAAAAAAGGCATGACGCTTTGTTTCATGGGACGGCCCATGTTGCATTCAATGCCTTGAATGCATGTTTAGTTTTGTCAAAGAGGGCCATGCTGGAAAAGGGTGTCTACCTTAACTGTGGCATGTTGATTCATCTCAAATGTCTTCTCCTTAGCATGGGTTGTCTGGTCTTTCACCAAATATCTGTGTAGCTATCCACTTCATCTTTACTTCATGGGAGAAAAATAGGTTGCACCCTTTAATGTTTACAAACTTAAATATCTACTTGGTGGACTATTTCACCTACTGGAAATAACTCCTACGTAGATATTTTTGGTCTTTCCCTCTTTCTTGTTGCAATTTGAGCTCTCGGGATATCTTTTCCCTTTCTACTGGCTCTTTCAGCTCCTTCTTTAGCTAAGCACTGAGTTTGTTTTCAAGTTTTGTGCCATATTTGAAAATCAATAGAAATTTCATTACCCTAAAGCTAACATCTATGGGGATGTCATTGGTTCACTATTTCAATAGTTTGGGTGGCCTTCTCGGTTCCTTGATTCCATCGCTTCTCTAGTTCATTCACTTTCTTGGTTCATTCACTTTCCTTTGCTCAGAGCTTTCTTTAAACCTTTGAACCCATTGAACCCATTGAACCATTTTTGTTCAAGGTCCAATGGTTCATCCTCTTCCTTAGAAGCCTTTGTTTTCTCTAAGTCTTAAATCTTTGGAACCCCCCCTCGAAGGGAAGGTGTCCCTTCGGGCCTTGAGAAAGGTTAATTTCCTAGTCACCGAGAGCCCCCTATAAGGGTACCTGCCCTTTATGCTAGATCTTTCGGGTGGCCTTCTTCTTCAAATCATGTGGATTCCATAGAAACATTCTTATAGAGTTCATAGAAACTAGCTTGCAGAGTCCATAGAAATAAACCTTTAGAGTTCGTAGAATCAAGCCTACAAAATTCATAGGAATAGGTTTGAGGAGTCCGTAAAATCAAGCCTATAGAGTTAGTAGAAACTAGCCTACAAAGTCCATATAAACTAGCCTATGGAGTCCATAGAAATAAGCCTATGGAGTTTGTAGAAACAAGCTTGCGGAGTCCATAGAAACTAGCTTGCAGAGTCCGTAGAAATAAGTCTGCAGAGTTCGTAGAAATAAGCTTACAGAGTTCTTAGAATCAAGCCTGCAAAGTCCATATAAATAGGTCTAAGGAGTCTATAGAATAATTCCTTTGGCTTTATATCTTTGGAACCTCTCAAAGGGAAGGTGTCCCTTCAGGGTCCTTTGGGCAGTCTTCTTCTTCGAATCCTTCAGACAAAATGTCTGAAGGAAATCTTTCCTTTGCTTTAGCTACTTTCTGAAGGATATCTTTTTGTCCCCTTTTACTCACTACCCTTTGCAAGGGCTCTTACCTTTGGTTCACTGCCCTCTATAAGGGCACTTGGCCTTTGGGCTTTTGGGGACTCCTTTAAACCTTCCCTTTGAACTGACCAATTTGAACCGACTAATGGTTCAACGATTCAATCTTGTGTTCCACTCATTCAATTGACTAATTGAACCAACCACTTTGAACCAACCGCATTAAACCTTTTAACCTTTTAAACTTTGAACCTTTTTGGTTCAAGGTTCAATGGTTCAATGGTTCAATCTTCCTTCTTTTTGCTAAGTCTTTTGAAGCCGTTGAACTTGCTGAAGTGGTTGAACTTTGAACTTTTGCTGAAGCATTGAACTCTTTAAGCTTTCCAATGTCTTTGAACCTTTGAACTCATTAACCCTTTGAACCTATTGGAAGTGGGGTTTAATGGTTCAATGGTTCAATCCTTTGTTTGAAGCTTGTCGATGGACCTTTTGGTTAAACCTCGGCATTGAACCTGTCTTAAAATTGCCTAAGTGTTGGGAACTTGTTTCTTTGAGAGAGCTCACCTATTGAAGTCATTGAACATATTAAATCTACTAGTCCCTTATATGAAAAAGCTTGAACAATGGAGAATTTAAATACTCAAAACAATTTTTTGAAAATGGAAAAGAGAATTTTGGCCTGCAGGACCAAAATAGTTCATATGTTTTCCCAAAAAATGAGTGACAGATTTTAGGAACAACAGTTGGCTCCAGTTGGGGAACTTCCTTCAGTTAAAATTTTGAAACAACTGAAGGGAGTATAAACCAGAATCTCTAGTGCCTTTAAGTATGCCATTGGGATACAGAGTGATGCTACCCAAAAAGAAAGGTGCCAAAAATGAAAATGAAAATCACAAAATAGAACTAAAGACTATACAAATATACATATGCATAGATGATCTTATCTGATACTTCAAGAATTGAAGTGCTTCAAATGCTACCCATTGTGAGGTAGAGAAAAGGGCATGCCATCTTGATACTTCAATAGAAAACTATTTTCACTATTGAGCTGATGGATAGTAAATGGGCCTCTCCACAGGGAGTCGAACTTCTCATGCATTCCCTTTGGTTCTCTCCTTTTGTCCCATAATAGGGCTTGATCTCCAATCTAGAAATCATAGGTTTTTGCTTTCTAGTTAAAGAGCTTCTTCACTAGAATTTGATGTGTAGTAATTTGGTCCACCACCATAGTTCACCACTCATCCAGCTTAGTTAAGCACATGATCCTCTTATTGATGGAGCTTTCATATGTCTGATCTTCGATCACCTATGCCAATTTCAATGCTACCAATTCTAGGCCGATTGGTATCTCTGCATTGAGACCATACAAAATTTGGAAAGGTGACATACGTATCACCCTCTTGGGTGTAATTTTGTCTACCCATAAAGCATCAACCAATGCTTTATGCCAGGGTCATTGGTTGTCATCCCCCAGCTTCCTGATGATGGTCACCAGGTTCTTGTTGCTTGATTCTACTTGGCCATTCCCTTGTAGAAAATAATTAGAGGAGTGGGAGAGGGTAATCCCATAATAAAAACAAAATTAAGTGATCTCATGAGAAGAGAAACAAGCTGCATTATTTGTGACAATCTCAGTTGGGACCCCAAACTTGGAAATGATGTTTTCCTTGAGGAAATCGCATACTACTTCTGAATTAGCATGCATGATTGGAATTGCTTCCACCCATTTAGTGAAGTAATCTATGGCTATGAGGACATAATCATGTCCAGTGCTTGAATATGGGTTAATAGCACTGATGAAATTGATTCCCCATTGTTGAAATGGCTCTTCTATCACTACTAGCTTGAGAGATAGAGCGGCTAACTTGGGTCTTCCAACGAACTGTTAGCATAGTTCACATCTTCGTACCCATTTGTATGCATCTTGAAACAAAGTAGGCTGGTAATACCTGGCTCACAAAATCTTATGGGCAATTACAAGAGATAAAAAATGTCCTCCACAGGCTAGATTATGGAAAGACTTCAAAAGTTGTTTCTACTGCTCTTTATCCATGCAGCGAAGGAACACTCCATCAAGGCTCTTCTGATATAGGCTGTTGTCCCACAAGATAAAATTGGCAGCTCTCAATTTAACAGTCTTCCTTTCTTTTCAAGACAGGTGAGTGGGAAACTCACCATAAGTAAGGAAATGAGCAATACTTGAATACCACTCATTTTGGTGGACACAAAGAGGACTGTTGGCATGTCTTTCACTTCTATTTCTTCATGCCCTGCTTCTTCAGGTTTGTTGTCAGCAATCAATTGGCAGAGGCCCCTTTCCCATACAAGCTTCATTGGTTTGATAATGAGATCAAACTCTTAATTTTAGCAATCTAATTGCCCTTTTTTGTTCCAAACTCCTGCTAAGTTAATATGGATTTAACTATGGTATCAGGAACCATGACAGTAACATGTAAATTCAAGATGTAAAAATAGAAGTGATTTACTGCCTTTAACACTAAATAAGCATGATTCTCCATGTTTGAATACTTTAGCTCATGAGCTTTGAGAGGAAAGCTCATGAAGGATATGGGAGATTCCACACCTTCTTCATTCTTTTGAACCAAAATTTCTAAAAGTGTGTGCTTAGAAGCATAACTGTATATGGTGAAATCCTTGGTATAATCTAGACAAACCAGAATTGGGGCATGGGCAATAGCTATCTTGATGTCTTGGAATGCCAATTTGGCTTCTTTAGTCTAGTTGAAAGTGGCTTTTCCCTTCATCATGTTTATAATGTGGTAAGTCTTCTTAGTAAACTCAGGGATGAATCTTTGTAAAAAAATCACTTTTATGAAGAAAGAGTAAATTGCAGTCTTACTCATAAGTAGGGTAAGCTCCTAGATGGATTTGAATCTTTCTAAGTTAATCTTTATGCCTTCTTGAGATACAATGTGTCTGAGAAGTTTCCCTTATGTTACTCTAAAAATAGACTTCTTGGGATTTAGAGAAATGCCATTTTGGCAGCAGCGTTCCAACACTTGTTGCGAATGGTGCACATGCTCAGGGTGATGCTTGAAAAAGATGGTCAAGTCATCAAGGTATACCATAATGAACTTACCCATTTCATCTTTGAAATCAAGGTCCATTGCTCTCTAGAAAGTGGTGCTAGCATTTATCAGGCCAAATGGCATTCTTCGAAATGCGAAGTTGCTTTAAGGCATGGTGAAGGTAGTCTTATGTTGGTCGGCTTCACCAACTTCTACTTGATTGTATCCTGAGAAGCCATCTAACATTGACAACATCTCTGAACTAGTCACTGTCTGAAGAACTTGGTACATGATAGGCGGGGGGTAATTATCCTTTAAGGAAGATTGATTCAAATTTCTAAAGTCCACACAGAGGCAAATTTTGCCATTCTTTTTCTTCATAGGTACTATGTTGGCAATCCATGTGGAATGATGGATTGGGAAAATTATTCTAGCATTCAACATCTTCTATATTTTGGATAGAATAGTACCTGATATCTTTGGATTGTACTACCTAGATTTCTATTTGTAAGGTATCGAATCACCCTTGAGAGGAATTTCATGGTGAATGTCTTCAGGTTTGAGTAACTTCAGATGATCATAGGAGTACATTAGGACATCCATGTACTGGCAAAGTAGGGTAGTAAATTTGAGTTTCTCCTTTGGAGTGAAGCATTTCTTAATGTTCACCATCTTGGGATTTTCCTTGGTACCCAAATTTATCTGATCAAACTCTTGGGAGGAGCTTGAATCCATTTGCTACTGTTTGATGAACCTGTCATGCTAGTCAAACAACTTCTCAAGGGAAACCAATACTTTGGGAATTTTATTCCCCTTTAGCTATAGAAATTCATCAACTACATTTGAACTTGATTCAAGTGTTGGTTCAAGTTTCTGAGGCTCACTGCCTTCAAAGTGAAGCTGTTTAAAGCTATCTTTTTATTTTAGGAAGGTAATGATTTGGTTATTGCCATTGAACACTTGTCAATGATTGGCATTATTAGGCACACTTGGTTGAAAGACCAATTTGATAGTGTACCTGTATCTTTTAAAATTTGGGTGAAGAACCAAGAGAGTTACTGAAATAGCCAAAGCATCAACCCAATCATTGAATTCCGTAGGCACTATAGAGATACTGAAAGCATCAAAGCTTTCAATTTGATCTCAAACTAGATTGTGATAGGGGTGAAATCTCTCATTTTTGGTTTGGTATAGTTTTCTCACCTAAAAAACCACTAGCTCAGCATCTCCTTTGGCATGAAGGAGCTTGATGCCTTTGCCTTGAGTGGCCTTCAACCCGAGTAACAGAGATTCATACTCGACAGTGTTGTTGGTATTTTTGAACTACAACTTGTATGGAGAAGGAAAAATATCTCTTTGAGGAGATATCAACACAATATTAGCTCCTAAATTGGTAGAGGAATAGCTTCCATCAAATTCTAGTATCCATACATCATTAGAAGCTGACCTTACCTTAAATTTTTCTTCGTTTAGAGGGGAGGATTCATTTGGGCTTGCACTATGCTCTCTTATGTCTTCTACTATTTTATCTAAAATAATTTTTAGATTGTCATCTTCAAGAGCTTGATCAGACACCTCATGAACTTCTTCTATGGATAATAAGTAACTATCCATGCCTAAAGACTCAAATAGAATTTGAGCTTTAGGTGCTGATGTTTGAGTGACCACATATTTTGCTTCCTTCTTAGGGAGAAATCTCTACATAATACCTTTGACTAGGATCCTTGCCTCAAATAGGTCCATATTAAACTCACCACCAACATCCTTGTAGAAATTTCACCCAAGAAGGATGTTGTATGAGGCTGGGATGTCAACCACTAGGACTGTCATCTTGATTCTCTTTTTCAGGAATGCTGCAAATGCAAATTGGGCATCCTTGATCTATCCCAGAAATGGCACTTGTTTGTTCTCCATGGAGAAACATCTCCAAAATTTCTTGGTCAGTGTGAGACCAAGGGATTCAGCTACTTTGGTAGGCATGACATTGTCAAATGCACCTGAGTCTATGATGCAATTGTTCAGCTGATGTCTATTTATTAGCAGGGAGGCATAAAATGGTTCAATCCTTTCAAGAGCAGTAAGAGGAGCAATGACAAGGTTATTTTAGGTGGACATGGGGGTTACCTTTAGAATAATTAGTCCTGTAGGGATGGTTTTATTCTTCACACATTCCACTAACTTATCCAATTGCTCAAGGTTAGATTGCAGGAATTCAAATTCAAACATTTGAATTTTATTTTTTTTGACATGGTCGACTATGTCAAATGTCTGAAATGAATTATGAACAGGGGAAGGTTGTTCACCCTTATAGTTTTTTTGGGGGGGTTGGACTGATCTACAAAATTGAAGTGGAAGGTGAAGGTGTACTTGAGGTACTTACTTTTTTATTGCTCACTGGGTCCTTTGGCTAGAAAGGCAGAGAAGTTCCTCGTTTGGCAATTGAAATTGTAGGCTAAGCTCACTGCTCTATTTTTTCTTTATCAGCTTGCTAGGTTGACTGATTCTTGGATTGGGTGAACATAGCATATGATCCCTTCATTGCTTTACCTTCACTTCTAGGTTCATCCTAGTAATTTAAGAAACCAATGTTAGAGTCGCCAACTAATTCTTCTTCTCCCTCTGTGAAGAGATTAGTGTCATTTTTTGGGTTCAACTCAAGTTGGAAGGAGAAATATGATTCTGCTTCAAGATATCCAACTACTGAATTGGTTGGAGGTCCTTTAATGGCCAATTTTCCCTGAGTGGGAGGAAGATGATTTGGTTTCCCTTGATTCCTGACATCATTGCCTTGGTATGATTGATTGGGGATGTCCTTCTTGGTATATCTCTATACGAAGGAGCAGAAGACATCCCTTGTGCCATTTGCTTTCTAAGAGCTAGCAACTCATTTTCTAGCTTTTGCACCATTAGATCAGTGGTGCTTATAGATGGATATTCAGAAGATGGAGAATAATTTCCTCTATTAGGATCTCTTCATATCTATCCTGCCAAGATAAGGTCATCTTCCACCTCATTATCCAAGTCTTGAGCAGTAGCAAGGTCTATGTGGCCAGCACGTCGTAGCAGAAAATTGACTTCAGGAAGTTGTGAGTTGATGAAGAAACATTTAAGGTTCTCAGGTGTTGGTTGAGTAATTATAGGAATTCTATTCCTCAACTTGTCGAACTTTGCTATGAAATCCCTCATAGGTTCATTAGGTTCTTTATTCATCTGTGAGAGTTGGGCCAGCAGGGCATGTGCATCTTCTGCAGGCTTGAACCTAGCTTTTAACTTGGCTTTAAGAGTGTTCCATTTAGTCATAGGTTGTTCTTATAGATGGTATAACTAGTCTGTAGTAGCACCTTGTAATGTTTCTACAAACAGCCTAACTACTACGTCTTCATACTCCACGCCTATCACACCATAGGCTATGCTGAAGGCTACAATATGTTCAACAGGATGAACTATCCCATCACAAAATAATTTGGGGAAATTTTTCCTTGAACTACATGGTAGCTCATGTAGAGGTGGATTTAAATTGAGTGGGCCAAAAGATTTACCCCAAGGGCCTTGAGCCACCATGATTTGATTATGGAAAGTGTGGATAATAAATTTGGGTGGAGTATGTATAGGCAAAGCTCTGCTAATAGTAGAAAAAGAAGCTCTACCTTGTATTGGTGACCTGATATTGGTAGGAGGAAGACTCCTAGTTTTTTACACTTGAAGTTGTGGAGGAAATAAATCAAAATTGCCCTACTGCACCAACTCAAAAATAGGGTTAACAACACCTTTGGTTCTCTGGCTTCTTGTATAGTGTGGAGTTGCCAGATTGTAGAATAAAAATAGAAATTAACTAGCCCTACTTCAGCTTGAATATTGAGGCTTCAAACTGTGCGTTCTTCCCCAGTGGAGTCACCAAAAATTGTTGGCGTGGAGGTGGTAGAGAATTGACTTTTGAAATGGAACGCTCAATCTCCAGCGTCTCTGATTTTGAAACTCAGAGTATATAATGGAAATGGATAAGGCTATAATGATAATGGATAAGACACAAGTGATGATTCAATCTAAAGCTTGAGGTTTCAAATTGCTACAAAATTGTTGTGTCCTTAGCAGAGAAAATGGATATGGAAAAGAACTAAAACTGCTCATTTTTCCCCAGCGAAGTCACCAAAAACTATTGGGTGAATATTTTGTCACCAGCTAACTGATGGGAAAAATAGGTCATTTTAACCATAGCATAGGGAGATTGGTTGGCCAAATTTGTAGGTTTACCACATCAAAATGGGACAAATCTCTCCTCTCATCAAGGGGAGGTTCCCTATACTATAAGGCACTATATAATATATATATGCAGAAAATAACACTCAAGGGTAGGATAACACCATCTATCTCTCTTTTTTTAGAGATGATGTTCACAGAAAAAGGAGAAATCTTGGATGATTATTGGAGGTACTTCTCTTTTTTTTAAAGTAATACTCAGTCAACAGCTAGATTCCTTCTTGGGTAGTAAAAGTAATTAGAATAGGGCGCAATAACCAGCAGGATGAAGTGTAGCACAAAGTCTCCCCCTCAACTGCCAAAGAGTGAAATATGAAGGATAATGGGGGCAAAAATTCATCCCAAGATCCTTTACACATAGAAATAGAAAAAAAAACACACTAAATACAATTTTGGTAGCACAAAGTCTCTCCACAGTCAGCTTTAGGACACCTTCCTAATTACATTCCACTAGTTCTTACTTATTAAATTAAAATGGACAAGAATGCATTCTACGAAATATACATAAGAACAATCTCCTAAATGACATAAGCTATTACAACACAAAGTCTGAAAGTTACCTACTTTCTCATTCAAATAAAGAAATATGATTAACAATCTGAGCTCAAAGTATCAGTAATCACCTTTCAATTTGGGTAGAGTTTTGCTTCTATAACAGAGAGATCTCCTTTGCATAAAATAAGAAATTACAATATATAGTAGCCAAGAAAGGCATGACGCTTTGTTTCATGGGATGCCCATGTTGCATTCAATGCCTTGAATGCATTTTCAATTTTGTCAAAGAGGGCCATGCTGGAATAGGGCATCTACCTTAACTATGGCATGTTGATTCATCTCAAATGTCTTCTCCTCAGCATGGGTTGTTTGGTCTTTCACCAAATATTTGTGTAGTTGTCCACTTCACCTTTACTTCATGGGAGAAAAATAGGTCACACCCTTTAATGTTTTCAAAATTAAATATCTACTTGGTGGATTGTTCCACCTAGTGGAAATAAATCCTACGTAGATATTTCTAGTCTTTCCCTCTTTCCTATTGCAATTTAAGCTCTCGATCTATCTTTTCCTTTTCTTCTAGCACTTTTGACTCCTTCTTCAACTAGTTGCTAAGTTTTTTTTTAGGTTCTGTGCCATATTTAAAAATCAACAGACATTTCATTACCCTAAATTTGACATTTGTGGGGACGTCATTGGCTCACTATTTTAATAGTTTGGGTGGCCTTCTCAGTTCCTTGATTCCATCGCTTCTCTGGTTCATTCGCTTTCTTAGTTCATTCACTTTCCTTTGCTCAGAGCTTTCTTTGAACCTTTGAACCTGTTGAACCCATTGAACCATTTTGGTTCAAGGTTCAACATTTCATCCTCTTCCTTAGAAGCCTTTGTTTTCTCTAAGTCTTAATATCTTTGGAACCCCCCCCAAAGGGAAGGTATCCCTTCGGGCCTTGAGAAAGGTTCATTTCCTGGTCACCAAGAGCCCCCCACAAGGGTACCTGCCCTTTTTTATAGCTCTTTCAGGTGGCCTTCTTCTTCAAATCATGCAGAGTCTGTAGAAACATTCCTACAGAGTCCGTAGAAACCAACCTATGGAGTCCGTATAAATAAGCCTACATAGTTCATAGAATCAAGCCTGTAGAGTCTATAGAAATAGGTCTAAGGAATCCATAAAATCAATCCTATAGAGTTTATATAAACCAGCCTATAGAGTCTGTAGAAACCATCCTATGGATTCCATATAAATAAACCTGTGGAGTCTGTAGAAACAATCCTACGGAGTCTATAGCAATCAGCCTGCAGAGTCCATAGAAATAAGCCTGCAGAGTTCATAGAAATAAGCCTGCAGAGTTCATAAAATCAAGCCTATGGAGTCTATATAAATAGGTCTGAGGAGTTTGTAAAATCATTCCTTTAGCTTTATATATTTAGAACCTCTCGAAGGGAAGGTGTCCCTTCAAGGTCCTTCAGGTGGTCTTCTTCTTTGAATCCTTTAAACAAAATGTCTGAAGGAATTCCTTCAGACAAAATGTTTGAAAGAAATCTTTCCTTTACCTTAGCCACTTTTTGAAGGATATCTTTTTTTTCCCTTTTACTCACTTCCCTCTGCAAGGGTACTTGTCATTGGTTCACTGCCCTGTACAAGGACACTTGGCCTTTGGGCTTTGGGGAACTCCTTTGAACTTTCCATTTGAACTGACCAATTCAACCAACAAATTTGAACTAACCAATAGTTCAACAGTTCAATCTTATGTTTTAATCATTCAATTGACCACTTGAACCAGCTGATTTGAACCAATCGTGTTGAACCTTTGAACCTTATTGGTTTAAGGTTCAACGGTTCAACAATTCAACCTTCCTTCTTTTCGTTAAGTCTTTTAAAGCTGTTGAACTTACTGAATAGGTTGAACTTTGAACTTTTGCCAAAGCATTTAACTCTTTAAGCTTGCCGATGTCTTTGAACCTTTTAACCCATTGAACCTTTGAACCTGTTGGAAGTGGGGTTCAATGGTTCAATCCTTTGTTTAAAGCTTGCTGATGGACCTTTTGGTTGAACCTCAACATTGAACTTGTCTTGAAATTACCTAAGTGTTGGGAACTTGTTTCTTTGAGAAAGCTCACCTATTGAAGTCATTGAACTTGTTGAACTTGCTAGTCCCTTAGCTGAAAAAGCTTGAATAATGGAGAATTTAAATACTCAGAACAATTTTTTGAGAAGGGAAAAGAGAATTTTGGCCTACAAGACCAAAATAGTTCATATGTTGTCCCAAAAAATGAGTGACAGATTTTGGGAATAACAAATATAACATTTTCAAATGGTAATATTGGTCTTGTCTAAACCAGATAGGTCAACTTATGAGCAACATTTTAATCATATCCACTAACCTCCAAAGCTTATATAAAACATTATCACATATTAAAATTATTTAATAATGTATTCATGTACTTATATTCATCTCTATTCCATGATAACACATCCCTAATCAACTTTTCACTTTTCCTTAAGTTTCTCATTATTTGCTTCATTAGGCCTGTTAGTAATAGGTTATCTTGGATGATCGATTTAGCACACCTAAGGGATAGAACCTAATAAAAAACCACCATGGAGATAAAATAAAAGTCTCAAACTTTGTCCTCCATCTATTTATAAATTTTTAATTGGTTAACTCTGATTACTACAATAAATCTCCAAGAAATAAGGCCTTTCTTATAGGGTCCACTCACTTACCTTATAAATCAATCACCCCTATAGGTGCATGGGATTTTTGAATACAACCTCAAATCACTTAAATAGCCACACCAATCCATTTTGATCACATTATAACAACTTTATTTATATCGGGTCACTATTAGGGTTCTTTGAGGGTTTAAACCATCTTCCACTCTTAATGATCATCCATAAAGCTTAGCCCCTCATTCCAAAAAACAATGAATGAAACTTTGATATATGAGCCTTCCCAATCTACCATGAATATATCAAGTTCCCATGAAATATAATGAACACCTAAAAGTCCTTCTCAGTTTGAGAACCCTTCATTCTATGTACTCAAGAGACCTTAAAACACTTTTTAAAGCCTTTTATTAAAAACCATGACTTAAAACTTTGTGAAAATGCTTGAAAAAACATTTCATACCTCTGAAAACACTCACTTACCCATAATATCCTTGTAAATATAATATCATACCCCATTATCCCATACTCTCTCTCATTACTCTCTAGGCATTAACCTACAAGTCATATTAGGCCTTGAAATTGACCTTCATGCATCTTTACATTCACTCTCCACCTCATTATCAAAATCAATTAACCTTCATCATACTCAAACACTTATTTACATCCCTCATAGGCCTTGACAACACCTCATGACACCTCATTAGGTTAAGAAGGGTCTAGAACTAGTCTAATTGCAGACTTGGACTTAAGGTCTTACCCCTGTATGCTCACCTTGAAACTATCCTAAATGATCCAATGCCTAATATGCATGCTTAATCAACCTTATACAACCTATTATGCCTCTGTGCATCTATAACACTAGGCCACCATGCTCAAACCTTATCACTAAGACTTTACATGCCATGACTAGGATTCTCAAGCATTTTGACAACTAAACTTAAAGCACTCTTTGATGATTCTACACCTTGTTCACATGCCTTTCATGCTCTTGAGGCAATATTATATTATATACACCTAAAATCACTTTATTCATTATTTTTTACTAATATTCTTATTAGTAAACACTATTTCCACTTCATCTAATTTATCATGCTAATATCCCCTTTTATCCCACTAATTTATCCCAATTCCAACCATATATCTAATATCCACATCCATTATCCTTCATTTTCTATCCTTAGTCTAATCCTATCCCTTCATTTATTATATCCTAATCCCTATTATTCTAATCTAATCGTAGTTATCCATTATATGGGAATTTTTAATTCCCATAACCCCACCTACTCACCTACTAACCTACACCCTAGGCCTTTCCTACTTCGCTATGTCCCTAATCTTATCCTAATCCCCATATAACTCTCACCTATCCTCCATTATCCCTAAGCTAATCAAGAAGATTCTAGATTTGGATAACTTCCTCCAATTCTCTAGAAGTCTCTAAACTAGAGACTTCCAAGGAATTTAATATTACTTGGATAATTTATATCCATTAGATCTCCTCATCCAAGTTTGAATCTTAGCCCTTGATCTTCCCTCCCTTTATTTATTTAACCAAATCTCCTCCTCCATGGAAGGAAATCTAAGAAGCTCATAACATATTCATGCCAAAATCAAACTAGAAATCTTGTAAGAAAACCAATGTCAAAATGAATCCATAATCAGCCATCAAGCATCCATTATCACAATCCAATATCATGCAATTCATGTCAATCTAAGTCTACATGAAATAAATCACTTAATCCATTTGTAAATCCTTGAAAGAGGTTTTAGAAGCAAGGATTGGTAATTTTATATCATTTTGATTTGTTTCTCAAATCTTTCTTAATTAAGTAGTTTACATTTTGAGTTGGATTTAGCTTGTTTAAATTCATATAGAGATCAAAATATCTCTACATTTTGGTGACCATAGTATGAATCTAACATTGTATTCAAGAGCAAACAAACCTATGGTTTCTTTACTAGTATGAATCTAACATTGTATTTGGTATTTTGGCTCCTTGATGTGTCTAGGTGGTACACACTAATATCTATAGGATTGGTGAGTGTCTAACATCCCTACATTCCTTGATTGACTACAATGTCAAAATGTCTAGAAATTTATTTCTGATGCCTAAACCTCCATGCCACATATACACTAGTAGAGCCCGGGATAGACATTTGTTGGTTGTATTGGCAAAAGTAGCTTTATCCACATGTTATCATTATATTTGAATGATTTTAATCTTTGGACCAAATTTTATCTAATTTGACATGAATGCTTAAGATGGGTAAGGCTTTTATTGGAATATGAAAATTTTGGTCACTACATGACATTCTTATTGACTAACCTTTTGTGTCATTAAGTTAGAGTGGCATGTGATGAATAATATTTTATGTTAGTGCAATCATTTAATTACTTGATATTGTGGCCTTTAGTTTAATTATTTTTTTAAATTAATATGTAAGTATTTTCAGACTTTGATAATATGTGGTGTGACTTCGAGTCTTTATCTTAGTGATTCATTGGTCAATAGTTTTGTCTAGAGTGACATTCAAATATCTTTTAGGTAAGTAATGATAGATGGTGGTAAATCTAGGGATTTAGTTATATTAATTAAGACATTTTTTGGTTATCATCTAGCATTGGCATAACAATCATATAGAAAGTGTAAAATTGTTAACATTTTAGGGATCGATAGATTAAAAAAATCAAATTTGTTTAAATTATTAATACTTTTTTACAAGTTAACTTGTAATTGGACAAAGATTTAAAAACTATCATAATTGTTAATCATCTATTTTGTAGGATTTGGAGTTGGATAAAAATACATTTTTTAATCATTCATCAGATTTTACATGATTTGATGTGTGTTTTTAGGCATAATCATTTCAAACTAAAACTACTAACATTTGCCTTGTAGGACCCCTCTCTTTTGAGTGCCAATCAAACTACTAACTTGTGAAATTGTAGGTTGTTGGTCAAAGATATATTTTTGGCAATATTAAAATCATTCTTGATTTATTTTAATCAATTTTACATTGAATATATCATATTAAATCATCTTGTATATATCTTCTTGATCATTCCTTGTACATAATAATGTGTGTGTGTGTTAGCTTGTTAATAATTATCGTATCATACCCATCACACATAGGTAATTAATTTGTTAAAAAATTCTATAACATTTTTGCTTATTTTTCAGCCCTCCCCTCTAGGATAGCATGTGACATATAATTGACACCCATGCATGGGCTTAGTTTATAGGGGTTAGTGTTGTAGATTTCGTCATCGCATATTGACTAAACTCCATGTTTTGGTAGAGTATAAAAATTAGGGATAATTATTGTTAGGATAAGTAGTGTGATCTAGGAATTTAACTCAAGATAGGATAATTAATATGGTGTTAGTTCCAATAATAAAATAAAATAAACACACTAATAGCATAACATCTCTAGGCCTAGACACTAGGTAAATATTAGTTAACAAAAGAAAATGAAAAACACAACTAAAAAGTAAAAAATGAAACACAAAAATTCTTTTACCTTCCTTGGATGCTCTAAATGCCTTGTAGTGGTGGTTTGGTTAGCATGTGCTCATGAAGTCTTCATCAAAGGAGGCTTCGCTATCTCTTCTTCTCCTTGCCACATTTGGCTTGTAGCTTGGCTTGGCTTGGAATCAATGTGGCATGGTAACACTAATTTCAATGGATTATTGAAGATATTTGTGCATTATAACTTTACACCAAAATAGCTTAGAAATTATATAGTAAGGCATCTTATTTATAAATTTTTGGATTTAATTAGAATCAACCTGAACCGTCCATCTCAAGATTGAAATGTGTGGTCGAGGATTGATTAAATTTTTGGAAATAAGTTTTTAATTATCCTCATCATGACATTGGAACAATGGTAAATTAAGATGCATGGAGATCATCATGGAAGGCATGGATGAGGCATGGAGGGCATGAATCCTGATATTTATGGCATTTATGGCCTAAGGACTTCTTCTCAAGAAATGAGGTCACTTGATGATGTAAATATTAAATATTAATTTATAACAACAAGTATTCAAACAATTTCCATGGAATTTTTAATTAGGCCTTGATTTGGGTTAATTACTTCTTAATCATGATTAAGCACTTTGTGCACAAATTACCCAAATTGATTAGAATGTCTTTTTATTAGTCTAAAATTTGACTGGATTGGAATTGAAAGGTGATGTTAGATGCATTTTAACCATATTCTAATTTAGGATGTTTCCAATAACAAATAACAAAGGCACATATCTTGTGTAGAAGATTTGATTGGAAAGAGCAATCCAGAGTTCTCAGGTGCAAAATTAACATTTTTACTCAAAATAATCTGATCAAAGTTAACTAGCCCATAAATTATATTGCCCTATTTAGGGATACCCTAGCCAAAATTGAAACTTGAATATGTTAGTTTCACATCATTTAACACATTTTAGTGTTTTAGGCCAAATTGTGCATTTTGGGTGGAAATTGGACAAAAGCTTGATTGGAGGTTATCAGTGGCTAGATTTAAGTGTCTATAGTTTTCCCCTATTTGGAAAGGCACTTTAAGCTATAAGCACAGTAAAGTCTTCTCAAAAAATGAAAAGGTCCTATATGCCTACAAATACAATGATGATAAACTAACTATATGATGCCCCCTTGAGGGAATGGTTGGCACAAGTAGGTTGGTAAATGGTCCCTCAAAAAGAAAGAAGTGAAATGAGGGGACCAAAGAAAGAAAATATGATGGGGTGAAAACACAATGATATTGAAAAAGTAGTCAAAATCATTTAAAATACAAGTGGGATGGTGTAAAATGGTTTTCCCAAAGGTGGTTATAAATATTGTACCTCAATAGTGGCAACATGGTATGATAACACAATGATTTTCCCAAAGGTAGTTATAATCATTAAGAAGATGGAGCTACCCCATTAGGATAGATAAACAAGAGAACATGCCCCTATATAGGTAGAAAAAGTAAAGTGGCGACAACACAATGATTTTCCTAAAGGTGGTTATAATCATTGAGAAATATAGGTGGGATGATGTGCAATGATTTGCCCATAGGCAATTATAATCATTGGACCTCGATTATGGGAAACATGATAAACTTAGATGAGGATGATGATAACTTAAGATAGAGGGTAATGATGAATTAGAACAACCTAATAGTAAGGAGATGCTCATCTGAACTAATAAAGGTTGAAATTCTTGTGTGTTTAATTAGTCTATTTCGGATATGATTAGGATGGAATCAGGATGTCAATGCCAAAGAGATGCCACCATTGTTGAATAGACTTCTTGAAGTTAAGGTTTTTTGTAACACATGTCAGTAGGAATCATGATATAACATCATGCGGACTTGGCCAAAATATGCATGAGGATTGAATCTTATAATCCAATACTCAATAGAAAACAATGCACCAATGATAGAAACCATGATGACAATGTAAACATATGAATAGGGATGGATTCAAGTGTAATTTTGGATAAGGAATCACCTAATAAACACATATAAATTGAATCGAGGCAACCATGTTGAAATTAAACAAATAGATAGACAAACAAAAATAAAAGTAGAAATAAACAAATAAATAATGCAATAAAAAACCCTACAAACATTGCCCCTAGAAAATAGGTGACAACTTAACAAACAAAAAAAATAATGTAATAGAAGAAAAGGAAGGGGTGGCCAAGTTGTCTCCATATGCACTAGGAAAGTGGGTGCTACCTACATAATTCCATGGATGTAATATCCAATAAAAAACTTTAGGTGAAATGTAGTTCTCCTAGGGAATGGGAAGAATGTGATAACTGATCAAAACAAATAGAATGGATGTGAAAGAAGAAGAGGAATGGTTTTGCAAAATGGCAAGTGCATGAGAGAAAAAGGCCAAAAATGATGGGTAAACTAAATGACAAGAGATTTACTTGTAACTTAGTAAGGGTTCCTATAATTTTTAAGGAAAAAAAGTGGTCAATATTTTTTGTTCTTTTCTAATGATTTTATAAATGTTTTTGGAATTTTTATAAATATCTCAACTCGATCAAGAATGATGAGACACCAAATGGTTCAATCTCACATAATGGTGAGAGTGTGGCTTAGGTTACTTATAAAATGGTGAGAGCATGGCTTAAGTTGCTCACAAAATGGTGAGAATGTGGTTTAGGTTACTCTTAAAATAGTGAGAGTGTGGCTTAGGTTGCTCACAAGATGCTAAGAGCATGGCTTAGGGTGATTGAGTTGACCTCAACAAGTATTGATCATTGCCTACATAGTCCCAGAGTAGGACCTCAAGTCACTATAGTTTTGCCCTTATAGTAGAGGAATTTGACTAGTGTATTAGTCAATTCAAACAAAATAGGCAAAGTTGGTAAAAAAGCATAATAAAACATAGGAATTAGAAAGTTGGTACATCAAGGCTTGATGTTGCCCCTGGTTTTTTCATAGGCAATTATAACTAGGACACAATGACATAGATTAATGATACTAATTTTCACATAGGCAGTTATAATTAGTAGCAAGATCGGTGGTAAGAAAGGAATAACAAATGAAGGATGCAAATGCCAAAACTTATGTTACACTATCCCAAAATACAATCTCTATATAAAGTTACTTGAACCAACTAATGAAACTGGTCAGATACCTTAATGTTAAAAATGTGTAATGAATGACAAAAATCAAGGTCAAATAGGCTAGGATTTAGAACACATTGGGTTGATAGATTAGAATTAGAAAGTGGATACAGTGAAGAGGATGGATAAATATGGTATTTGTACAAAGAAGAATAGTGATAAAATGGCATACCAAAAATGGTCCTTATAGACAATACACCTTAGTGCTCAATCATAGTACTGTTTGAGATGAATAATATTCATTAGATCTAGAATTTCATCTCCATCTAGTGTGGCAAGTTTGTATGCTCCTAATCTATATTCTATAGTAATGATGAAAGGTCCTATCTAGTTTGGTTTGAATTTTCCTTTATGCTTCTTCTCAACCATGGTATTCTTTTGCTTTTCTTTGAGAACAGGATCACCAAGTTCAAATGTTCTATTCTTAACACATGGATTATAGTGGCCTTTGAGTCAGTTCTGATATGCTTGAAGATTGATGAGCATATCTGTGCATTTCTCATCAAGTAGGTCTATATCATGGGTGGGCTACTTGATAGTCATGATCATCTAAGACATGCTTGAAAGAGATGCATAGTGAAGGCAATTTGACCTCAATGGGAAGGATTGATTTAGTACCATAAATAAGTGAGTATAGAGTGGCTCATATGGGGATACAATGATTGGTATGGTATGCCTAAAGGGTAGGGAATATTTGGAGGTGCCAATCATGACCGACATCATTAACAATCCTTTTAAGAATATTGACAATGGTTTTATTGGATGCCTCAACCTAACCATTACCTTTAGGGTTATATGGTATAGAAAAATGTTATGTGATGTTATATTCAATACACAACTGATCTACATCCTTGTTCTTGAATGATCCTCCATTATCAGATATAATGTTAGAAGGGATATTGTAGTGTCAAATGAGATGGTTGAAGATGAATTTGGGAATTTGATTTCTAGTCATGTAAGTGAAGGGTATAGCTTCAACCTACTTAGTGAAATATTTAGTGGTGGTAAGGATATGTTTATGGCTGTTAGATGAAGTAGGGTTAATCTTTCCAATGAGTTCAATTACCCATGTATAAGATGGCCATGGTGTCAACATCAGTTTCAAAGTTTTTGTTGGGGCATGAATCAGATTAGCATACTGTTGACATTTGTCACACTTTTTTGACATATGCAGTGGTATTTGCATCCATGGTGGGCCAATAATAACCAATATGCAAGTGATTTTTGAATAGGACTACCCCACTAAAATGGGCTCCACATACTCCTTTGTAAACTTCTCTTAATGCTAATTTAGACTCTACCAAAGTTAAACAATGAAGTAGAGTTCCATCAAAACTATGATGGTAAAGGGTGGATCCAAGTAGAGTATAATGAAAAAAATGATGAATGAAGGATTTAGTTTGTTTTTGAGAGAGGTTAGGTGGTATAACTTGGTCATGAAGGTAGTTGTAAAGGTCTGAGTACTAGATAGAATTAGGACCAACAATATCACAAATCATGGTAATGGTTGAAGGTTTATGAACTAGTGCAAATAAATTTTTGATGAGAACCTAATACTCTCTAGCTTTATCTATTTGTCAAATTAGAGAGCCAATAGTAGCCATGGCATATATAGTTCTATTACTAGCCCTTGGTATGTGCTCAAACTGAATGTGGGAAATTTTTTATTTAAGATTGTCGACCATGGCTTTATATGGAACTATCTTATCATCTTTGGTCTGGAAATGATTTGTGACCTGATTAATGATTAACTGGGAATCACCATAAACTTAAAGATGAGATATATTCCATTTCACTACTTATCAAAGACTTGAAACAAGTGCTTCATACTTGGCCATGTTATTTGTACAAAGAAAGCTGATTCTAAATGATTTAGAGATTAGATCCCCCTATGGTGTAATAAATAATAGGCCTGCCCTTGATCCATGTGTAGTAAATGAACCATCAAAATATAGTTTCCATAGCTGATCTTCAAGGGGTGTGTCAATGATGGTAATGATAGATTCATCAAGAAATTGAAATGTGAGTGGCTATGTGTCCATGAGAGGTGCTTTAGCAAGTTGATCTATAAGAACTTGTCCTTTGATTGCCTTCTAATTGATATACTCTATGTAAAATTCACTGAGAAGCATGATCCATTTAGCCATTCTACCTTGTAAATATATTTTAGATAGTAGATACTTAAGTGGATCTACTTTTGAAATGACCATGGTCTTATTATTCAACATGTAATGGCATAGTTTTTAAGCTACAAAAACCATGGCTGGACAAGCTTTTTCAACAAGTGCATAGTTATGCTATATGTAACCAAGGTATGGCTTAGGTAGTATATGGTATGTTCATGTCCATTATCATCATGTTGAGCCAAGAGTGCCCCTAGATCATGATTGGTAGCTGATAGGTGTAACAAAAATGGCTTTCTTAGTATAGGGGGTAATAAAATAGGTAGATTAACAAGATAGTCTTTGAGATATTGAAAAACTATTTAGAAGTGATCATCCTAGTGAAATATAAATCCTTTCTTGAAAAGGTGTATAAATTAATGGCACTTGTCTACCAATTGAGAGATGAAGTGTCAGATTGATTGAATTTTACCTTGTAAACTATGTAGTTGCTTTAAATTGGTTGGTGGTAGCATCTTGGTTATAACATAGACTTTAGCTAGATCGACTTTAATACCTCTACGAGACATAATGAAGCCAAGTAATTTACCTAAAGTTACATCAAACACAAATTTCATTATATTGATTCTGACTTTGTACTCCCATAATTTTTTAAATATCTTACGTAGCAATGTTGGATGGTCAGTCCTAGTTTTGAATTTTCCTAATATGTCATCGACATAGTCTTCAACAATATCATGCATCATATTATGGAATATGATATTCATGGCCCTTTAATATGTGGCTCCAACATTCTTAAGTCCAAATGGCATCACAATAACAAAATGTTCCCCATGGAGTGGTGAATGCTATTTTATGTTAGTCTTCTGGTGTTATTCTAATCTAGTTGTATCCTAAAGAGCCATCCATGAGTGAAAGCATTTCATAACCTATCATCGAATTGATGATCATGTTGATATTAGGCAAGGGAAAATCATATTTAGGATAAGCTTTATTGATGTCTCAAAAATTAGTACAAATTTTGAGCCCTCTAAGATTATTACTAATATGTACCACATTAGAGAGCCATTCTGAGTAGTCAATAGATTGGATACATCATGCTTCTAAGAGTTTTTCCAACTCTTTATTTACCAAAATAGAAATGCAAGGATGCACCTTACATAATTTTTATTTTATCAGTTTGGCATCAGGGTTAAGTACAAGATGGTGTAGAACTAAGGTGGGGTCTAAACCTGACATGTCAAAAATATCCATAAATTCTCTTAATAAAGCTATAAAGATTTCCTATTCCTCCTTAGTGAGGGATGCACATAGTTTTATCCATTTTAGGTCTGATGGAGTCCAAATATTTACCTCTCTTATATCTTTGACTATAAGAGTTTAATCATCTTTTAGGATAGTAGGCACTGAATTGAACTATTGAATTATGACAGGGTCCTCTGTTAGGACTTTCTCTTCAAATTCTCCTAGGCATGATGAATTTGAGTCCCCTAATGGAAGATCTAGCCATGTAACAAGAATAGTTAGAAATTCTTGGAGAATTTGATCAAATACTTATTGTTGCTCAAAGCTGAACTCAAATCTATAGGTAATTTCATCATTAGTGGTCTCCTAGTCTAAATTAGAAGAATAATGAACACCCTCATCTAATAGCACTTGAAATAGGTTTTCACCACTAGACTAGCCTTTATCTTTATTTTTATCCTAGTCATAAAGTGCCTCAAAGAGGTGTTCACTTTGGGACCTCAATATTTTATTTATTTATTTTTTGCTAAGTATGTTCCCTCACTCTCCAAAATAGGCTATAAGATCCAATGTCATTGAGAATCCTAATTTGTGATCTCCCAATAGAATGTTGTCTCTAAGGCCTAAGAAATCATAGAATGCTTCATCATTTTAGAACTCATCAATTGGCAAACTGGATTCTTATTGGTCTTAATCTATCAATTGGGGATAATATAATGGCAAAGGTTTATGATGAATGGCCAAGGTAAGGGTAAAAATAGAATTGTTATCAAATAGGTTGGTTTTAGCTAGGTTATAAAATGTAAGGCTATGAACAAACCCTGCTTCACTATCAGCATCATCATTACTAGTCGTTGGTGATGGAGTTTGAATAAGATATGTAGGATCACCCCAAAAAGGTTTAAATCCAAGTCCATGAGGTCTTTCATACTTAGTCATGGAAATTGGCTTGATGGTTTCTTGTTGATTCAGTCTGAGGCCCCTTCCTTCATAATTGTGATGTTTCATGATCCTATTGGGAATAGGATACATTGCATTTTTATAGCAATTAGCTTGGTTGTCATTATATAATCATAATTCATCCCCTTTAAGAGGGTTAGGTTCTAGACCAGATGCTGGTACAAATGTGATAGGTCTCTTATCTTTTCTCTTTTTTTGTTAATGCATATGTGGGGTGACTTTAGGTCACCCAAAGGTTTTCAAATTCTAAGGAAGATTGACAATATGAAATGTATCATGGGTCACATATTCTCTCAGTCCATTATCTAAAATGGTGAAATGATTAGAAGCTTTAGGAGGTGGCATGTGGGAAAGGGAATCTAAGGTATTAGGACATATGCAATTATCTAGTGAAGGATCAATAAGTATAACCTTTCCTTTATCCTTATTGGAAACTGAATTCATGCCATATTGATAATTATAGATTTGAAATTTAGCCTCAAGACGTTTGTAGTGTTCATATGGGTGTAAATATCCCAAAATATTCACTTCCATCCTTGAGTGGGAAAACTTTATACATTGGTGCAGCATTGATGGGACTACATTAATCTCATGTAACCAAGGCCTACCTAAAATCATATTATATGATATCTCAAGATCAAGAACATGGTAAAGTGTATCATGGGTTAAAGGCCCAATGATAACTAGCAAACTAATGGTGCCTTGTGATTCTCTTTCCTAGTTATCATAGGCTTTGATAGTTATTATTTATAGCTAGAGATCTATTATTGTGTACTTACAGAGATTTGATATAAAACTTAGAAGATTTGGTTTAAATATAATTCAAGAAACAAGAACAACATAATTGTAATAATGATATCTCTGAGAAGAGATGTTTTATTGATCAAATTTGTAGACCCAAATATATGCCTATCTTTGAGAAGGGATGTCTAATTTCCATTTCTGGTTACATCTTAATTTATACACATTTTTAAGGTAAGAGGAGTATGCAAAAGGTAACTAATATCGAGAAAAATTAAGTGGTTCAACTTCCATGATTTACAGTAATACAAAATTTCTAGAATTACTATTTTTAAAAACTTGCTATTTTTAAACTGCACTACTAAAATTGAAATTTGAGTCAATTTCATTTGATTTTCAAGGGTAAAAACCCAATGAGTGGATCTCAGTGTCATCTCATGATTTTCCCCTCATTCTTAACTTTCCAATGGTTTAAATGGGGAGTCAAACAGAGCTATGGTGCAAAAGTTATGGCTCCCAAAAAATTTACCATCAATTAGGATAGAACCGTCACCTAAATTATCACCTGAAATATTGCTCAGATCATTCCTCCCTCATTGAGAATTAATGGTGCCCATTGCATCAAGATTTATCATTAAGTGTGGTAGTTGTATTTTTATTTGATTCTCAATGCATACTTGGAATGGACTATGCTTTGTGGAGTTGTGCTTTATGGAGCTGTGCAGGGCCCAATTATTCACCATTTCTATTTGACCATTAGTTTGTGGATGGAAGGCCATGAAATTCTTCCAATTTTTATCTATTTTATTATATTGTTGTGTTTTTTTGTGTAGTGAGGGTTACAACATCAGCCCTTTTAGATTCTTGTGGCTTGACCACCATGAGAACAAATTTCTTGGCACTAATCAAGGAGACAGATGTAAAAGGTGGTACCTCTAGTACCCTGTAGCACCATGTTCCAAGAGTGAGGGTGATCCTTTGATTTCTTGATTCAAATATTCCATGTTTATCATACATGAATGGATAACCAAAGAGTACATCATAAATATTCAGATTGACCACATCACATAAGACCTCATCTTGGAAAGGTTTTATTGCATATGAGAGAAGACATTGTTGGGTGACATGAAGGTTTCTCCCTGGACTCAACCATCCAATACTATATGGCTTTGGGTGACGCTTCATGGATAAATTTATGATTTTCATAACATTAGTAGAGATTAAATTATTTTGACTCCCACTATCAAGAATGAAATGCTAAGGCCTACCTTTCACCCATAATTTAGAGTGAAATAACCTTTCCTTATCGTTTGGCCTCTCATTATGGGTCCATGATGAAGCAACAACAAAATTAGGCTCAACATCTATAATCTCTTCTTCATCCTCTTTAATTTTAGGGTATGTATGAGGTAGAGTAGTAGATATTGAGGATTGTGACTTAGAAAGTAGGGACTTGATGGCTTGACATTCTTCTTTGGAGTGCATTCCAAATTTGTGGTAATCACACTATTTCCCAATCTTCCCTTCTTTTTGCTTCCAATTTTGGCCTTATGTTTGACCTTCTTTGTCACTTTTCCTTTTTTTAGGCTGACTCTTTGTATTCATTCTTCCATGCTTCTACTAAATCTTCACCACGAACTTGTACACCTCACCAAGGGTTTCCAAATTGAAGCATTCCATCTCCCCCCAAATATACCATTGGAGTCCACCATGATATTTGAGAACCTTATGTTTCTCACTTTCCTAGATGCTCAATCTCGTAGATAGAGAATGAAAAATGTCATTGTAGTCTTGAATAGACTATTCCTTACCTTGGTGAAGTTGTTGCCACTCTATATACAGAACATCATATGATCTAATGGGGTAGTATTCTTCCTTTACATCTTCTATGAAATTATCCTAGGTAGGTTCTACCTCAAGGCCAATATCATCCATATTGAATCTCTTCTTGTATAGTTCCCACCAATTTTTGATAGGCAATGATGCTTTCAAAAGAGCAAAAGTGATTTTTTCTTTATCGATGAATTTATTTATAGAAAAATAGGAATATAATTGATCCAACCAATTTTTTACTATATCAGCATTGATTTTGACTACAAATGTAGGGATATAAAAATTCACCTAAACCTTGAAGGGTGTTGGGGCACTAAAAAGATGTGGGGGTGCAGATGAGGAGCTAGAATTTCCCATCAAGATTTGTTGGAGAATTTGGGTGAATTGTTGTAGCATCTATGCTTGCTACTATTAGAGGGATTTATTCATAATTTCTTTGAAAGGATTAGATGTCTTGGTGTTGTCCACCATTTGAGGTTATTTGGAGTGAATAAGTGGATAGTATGGAATCTCTATTATTTTCCACCCAAGCTTCTTATAGCTTGACCTCATCCTCGATATCATACACTCTCAAGACAAACTGATCTGATACCACTGGTCCAAAACTTAGAAGCTTTGGTTGAAATATAATTCAAGAAATAAGAACAACACAATTATTATAATGCTATCTCTAAGAAGAGATGTTTTATTGATCGAATTTGTAGACCCAAATATATGCCTATCTCTGAGAAGAGATGTCTAATTTCTATTTCTGATTACATCTTAATTTATACACATTTTTAAGGTAGGAGGAGTATGTAAAAGGTAACTAATATCAAGAAAGATTAAGTGGTTCAACTTCCATGATTTACAGTAATACAAAATTTGTAGAATTATTATTTTTAATAACTTGCTATTTTTAAACTGCACTACTAAAATTGAAATTTGAGTCAATTTCATTTGGTTTTCAAGGGTAAAAACCCAATGAGTGGATCTCAGTGTCATCTCGTGATGTTCCCCTCATTCTTAACTTTCCAATGGTTCAAATGGGGAGTCAAACAGAGCTATGGTGCAAAAGTTATGGCTCCCAAAAAATTTACCATCAATTAGGATAGAACCATCACCTAAATTGTCACTTGAAATATTGCTCAGATCATTCCTCCCTCATTGAGAAGTAATGGTGCCCATTGCATCAAGATTTATCATTAAGTGTGGTAGTTGTATTTTTATTTGATTCTTGATGCATACTTGGAATGGACTATGCTTTGTGGAGTTGTGCTTTATGGAGCTGTGCAGGGCCTAATTATTTACCATTTTTTATTTGACCATTAGTTTGTGGATGGAAGGCCATGAACTTCTTCAAATTTTTATCTATTTTATTCTATTGTTGTGTTTTTTTGTGTAGTGAGGGTTACAACATCAGCCCTTTTAGATTCTTGTGGCTTGACCACCATGAGAACAAATTTCTTGGCACTAATCAGGGAGATAGATGTAAAAGGTGGTACCTCTAGTACCCTGTAGCACCATGTTCCAAGAGTGAGGGTGATCCTTTGATTTCTTAATTCAAATATTCCATGTTTATCATACATGAATGGATAACCAAAGAGTACATCATAAATATTCAGATTGACCACATCACATAAGACCTCATCTTGGAAAGGTTTTATTGCATATGAGAGAAGACATTGGTGGGTGACATGAAGGTTTCTCCTTGGACTCAACCATCCAATACTGTATGGCATTGGGTGAGGCTTCATGGAAAAATTTAGGCTTTTCATAACATTAGTAGAGATTAAATTATTTTGACTCCCACTATCAAGAATGAAATGCTGAGGCTTACCTTTCACCCATAACTTAGAGTGAAATAACCTTTCCTTATCATTTGGCCTCTCATCATAGGTCCATGATGAAGCAACAATAAAATTAGGCTCAACATCTATAATCTCTTCTTCATCCTCTTTAATTGTAGGGTATGTATGAGGTAGAGTAGTAGATATTGAGGATTGTGACTTAGAAAGTAGGGACTTGATGGCTTGACATTCTTCTTTGGAGTGCATTCCAAATTTGTGGTAATCACACTATTTCCCAATCTTCCCTTCTTTTTGCTTCCAATTTTGGCCTTATGTTTGACCTTCTTTGTCACTTTTCCATTTTTTAGGCTGACTCTTTGTATTCATTCTTCCATGCTTCTACTAAATCTTTACCACGAACTTGTACACCTCACCGAGGGTTTCCAGATTGAAGCATTCCATCTCCCCCCAAATATACCATTGGAGTCCACCATGATATTTGTGAACCTTATGTTTCTCACTTTCCTAGATGCTCAATCTCGTAGATAGAGAATGAAAAATGTCATTGTAATCTTGAATAGACTATTCCTTACCTTGGTGAAGTTGTTGCCACTCTATATATAGAACATCATATGCTCTAATGGGGTAGTATTCTTCCTTTACAACTTCTATGAAATTATCCTAGGTAGGTTCCACCTCAAGGCCAATATCATCCATATTGAATCTCTTCTTGTACACTTCCCACCAATTTTTGATAGGCAATGATGCTTTCAAAAGAGCAAAAGTGATTTTATCTTTATCGATGAATTTATTTAAAGAAAAATAAGAAGATAATTGATACAACCAATTTTTTACTATATTAGCATTGATTTTGACTACAAATGTAGGGATATAAAAATTCACCTAAACCTTGAAGGGTGTTGGGGCACTAAAAAGATGTGGGGATGCAGATGAGGAGCTAGAATTTCCCATCGAGATTTGTTAGAGAATTTGGGTGAATTGTTGTAGCATCTATGCTTGCTACTATTAGAGGGATTTATTCATAATTTCTTTGAAAGGATTAGATGTCTTGGTGTTGTCCACCATTTGAGGTTATTTGGAGTGAATAAGTGGATAGTCTGGAAGCTCTATTATTTTCCACCCAAGCTTCTTATAGCTTGACCTCATCCTCGATATCATACACTCTCAAGACAAACTGATCTGATACCATTGACCCAAAACTTAGAAGCTTTGGTTGAAATATAATTTAAGAAATAAGAACAACACAACTATAATAATGTTATCTCTAAGAAGAGATGTTTTATTGATCAAATTTGTAGACCCAAATATATGCCTATCTCTGAGAAGAGATGTTTGACTTTTATTTTTGGTTACATCTTCATTTATACATATTTTGAAGATATGAGAAGTATGCAGAAGGTCACCAATATCGAGGGAGATTAAGTGGTTTAGCTTCCATGATTTACAATAATACAAAATTTGAGGAATTACTATTTTTATAAACTATTTTTATACTGTACTACTAAAATTGAAATTTGGGACACTTTCATTTGGTTTTTTGGGGTCAAATCCAGCCAAGTGGATATTTATGCCATCTCATAATGTTCCCCTCATTCTTTTATTTCCAATGGTTCAAAAAAGGAGTCAAACAAAGCTATGGTGCAAAAGTTATGGTTCCTAGAAGTTTTGCCACCAATTAGGGTAGAATTGGCACCTAAATTATCACTTGAAATATTACTAAGATCAATATTGATGAACTTTAGAGACACTATGTTAAGACTAGAACCATTGTCTATAAGGACACATTTCATTTTTTTCTATCTTAAATAAACTTCTATGTATAATGGATTATTATGGAGTGGGCCAAAGGAAGACATATTGCTTTGGTTTAATGTGACTTGTTGGGCTAGAGCTAGGTGTCCAACTAAAGATTGAAACTTGTCAAAAGATATGTCACTAGCAATAGTGGATTGGGTCAAAAAATCATTCAAGATGTTCTTGTGGATTATTTATGTTCATAGCAAATCTAAAATATAAATTTGCATTGGTTTTTTCTATAATTGTTCCACAATATCAAACTTCTTGTCTTAGTTAGTAGTGAATGGTTTATTCCAAGGCTGAATGGTTGGTTGGATGATAGGAACAGTGGTGGATGGTTGCAGGCCTAGGATAGTAATCTTTGACCTCTAATTTGTGATTTCACAATCATGATTAAATACTAGACCATTATTGCTAACTAATATTGGAAATGATGTGGGACCAGACAAGACAAGTCTCAGTTTCCAATGCACTTGCATGTGGTCATGTGGAAAGAATGGGTTGTTGGTACAAGGTCCAAAAGGGGAAGTCCTAGTTTTTTGGTTTGCTTGTATGCACTCCTAGGTTAAAAAAGGATTATCCATGTAATTTTGTTGAATATTATTGTTTAGCAATGGTCTAGGCTGATTAGTGCTTGGTTTAGGATTAATGGAGATGGTATTAATGTACCCCCTGTAATATGACCTACAAACTTATTATAGTCATGTGAAAATGCATGGTAGGTTTATTGGTTCTTACGATTCTAACCTTGGTTTTGTCCATTTTTATGTTATTATGGGTTCTACTACTGATTTTGTTAATTTTGTTGGTTTGGCCTTTAATTTTGATACTATTGATTTTGCTGTTGCACTGGCCATTATTGTTGATTATTTTGTTGTTGCTAATTTTTATGTTGAGGAAAGGGATTTTTATAAATCCTAAGAGTTTGATTGGAATTGGAAACGACATTATCCAATTATATCTCCACATTCTCCAACATATTCTCAATTAAATGCTTGATTTGGACACATCTTCATAGATTATGCCCATTGACCCGATGATAGTCATAGAATTCATTTTCATGGTACCAATTAGGATAAAGAATGCCTTACAGATAGTGCTTTGGTATAGGCCAAATAATCAAATTAGTGGTAGCAAGCTTGAAAAATATAGATTCAATAGGTTCTCCTAGGCCACTAAAGACATGACATGTAGGCGTGGTTCTCCTAAGAGGAGGGGTTTGTAATGGTAAAGGCTGATGCATTTGTTGTGCAGGTTTTGGTTTTTGTGCTTTTGGCATTGATTAGAGAGGTTGATGGGTAGGAGAAAGCTAAAAATGTTGTACAAATCATGTTTTCACAATTTAAACATGATAAGATTTAGTTACTCCATTTCCCATAGCATTCCTATTATGGTTGAACTGCCTCGGTCTTTCTAGTTATTAGCTTATGCTGGTTGTGATGCTTGAATTTATATAGGATGTTGATGTTGGCTATTTTCTTGATTGGTATCTTGATTTTTATTAGTTAAATTAATCTTAATTACTCTTTTATTGATGAGTTCCCACTCAATCAACAAACCTTTATCAATGATCTCTTTAAACGTATGTGCACATTGTAGTTCACGATGGTAAGTTATCTCACTATGCAATTTTTTAGTAAACACAGTGGCTAATTGTTTATCTGGTAAACTATGGGTGAAATGGCTTACAAGGGCTCTCCATCACTATAAATAACTTGTAAAACTCTCACTAACTTTTTTCTTTGCTTGCGTTAATTCCACTAATAAAATCTCATGCTTGAGATTATAGGAAAAGTGTTACACAAACTTATTAGAAAGATCATCAAAATATATTACTAAATTTTTGGGAAACTTTAAAAAACACTCCAAGGCTTGCCCATCTAATCTACTTAGAAACAACAGTAAAAGGTATATGTCACTATATGCCACTGGTTGACATGCAACAAAGAATTTAATCAAACGAGCCTTAGGATCCCTTTTCCCTTTGTAATTTTTGAATTTGGGTGGTTCGTATCTTGGAGGAAATGATATCTACAAATACTCCATGTTTAATGGATAGGAACACACTTCATCTAATTTAAACTTTTTAGTCTGTTTACCTACTTGAATGGCAGTAATTGTATCCTTCATTTGTTGTAATTATTGGGATAGGAAACTAGAAGGGATATTGGTTTGAGGGAGAATGTTGGTTTAGGTAGATTTTTGGGAGGCCATAAGTGGGACACTTTGACTAGGGTATGATAGAGATACTTGTTGGGGGTATATTGGCTAGGTTGGAGAGTGGACCAGGAATACGCATATATGGATTGGGATGTACTTAAAATTGCACATTTGACTATGCAATATTCTAGTTTGGGTTGGTGATAAAGGTTTGACTTGGAGGATTTTGTGGTTGGGATGAAGGGATATAACTATATTGTGCCTATTGTGGTTGAAAAGGGACATGTTGCCGACTAATCAAACTTTTTTGTGAAGTAAAAACTTGTGAACCAAGACCTTGTCTCTATATTTGTAGCACATTTTGAACCAATGGTTGTCTAGTAGGTACTTGAGAAACATAGGGACCTCTTTGTTGCATGAATCCCTATGGTGAAGTGAAAGTAGGTTTTAGATTTGGCATCTATCATTGACCATTATTTTCACACTATTGACTAGTCATTGCTTGGTTTTGAATTGGCATATTAGTTTGTGATTAAAGAGGTATGTTTGCCATTACCTAGTGAGGTGGAACATTGCTTGCCCTTGATTGAGGTAGCAATGTATTTGTCCTCTATTGTTTTGGTACACTAGATTGTGTCTGTTATTGTGGAATACTACTTGTTACCTATTGAGGAGGAGTAGGGTTCATCACATTCTATCATTAAGGTGTGACATTAGTCATTATTTGATTACATAATCCCATAGGTTGTACACTTGAGGAAGCAGCTGATTGAGGCTAAGGTGTAAAAAATCCTATTATTTGGTATGATGATCTACTCATGGGATTAACTATAGGCACATATTTTTTGCTAGTTGTTTTTGCATTAGTACCACTTTGATTAGGATTGGACATTGTTTACGTATTGTCCCCTACATTTGGCTCACTATTCAGTGTAGAGGCCAAAGACACTTCTTTAAAAATGAGCATATACATCAAGTTATCTATTGCATTACTTTATACGAATGGGTTAGAACTTAGATTCTCTTGTCCAATTAACTCTATCAACACTCCTGTTGAAGAAACTAGGTCAATAAGAGGCTTATTTACCATGTTTATTTGATTGAAATCATGTGCTAGACTCAGGTAGGTTTGATATGATGTATGAATTTAGTTAAAGTGATCTTCCATGATGTTTTTTCTTGATTAGATATATTAGGGTCTTGATACATTGTTTGCACTAGAGCCATAGGATTTCTAGAAGAAGCATGTTGATCATAAATGATATTATGGGGCACTCTTACTAGACTTGGTAAATTTTCATGGGGGAAGTCTACCAAAAACTTGGACCCTACCTCTATGGCTTTAACCAAAATCTCATCTTTGTTCTCTAACAAATGTCACTCAAACAAAAATGGATCATACGTGGAAGCTGTATTAGTAGAATATGATTATAGAAAAATTGGCTCATCCAATGTGGGTATTGTAGCTAGGTATTTCATAGTTTGTTCTTGATCCTATTCTAAATAAGGTGGTGTGTTAACTATATAGTTAGCTAATAGATCTTGGCTTTGTACCCCTGATTGAGTATTATATGAGGGATAAGAATCCATCTCATAATCAATATTATCCACATAGGGGTCTTGCACCATTTCTTCCTACGTAACTACATTACTAATCCTTGCATTGCACATGAGTCCACTATGAGTGTAGGAATATATGTTGGGATCCATATTAAATGCTTCATGATAAAAGGCCAAAGAGTTATACAAACTCTAAAAAGGATAGAATCTAAAATAAATGATGCCTTCAACTTGGTCTAGATTTGTCAAAAGGATCAAAAGGTTTATGCAAAGATTTGTGAGGAAACAAGCTAGTAGAAAATATCTAAAATTTCACTATTCACATAAAGATAAGTAAATAAATAGACCAAAAATCAAAATGCCAAACTCTAAGGTCTAAGTGTTTCAATTCAGTCTAATCTAGGAATTTAAAAGTTATTAGGTCTTTTGGCCAAACGTGGTGTTAAAAGCTAGGCTCAAACAAGGAATATGCTAGTACTCTTGGCCAAATGGCATCAAAATCTAGACTTTGAAAATAGATGAAAGTTTTAATCTAACAGATTTGAAACACTTCTAAAAAACACTAGGCATTTGATTCTTAGTCATAAACTTGATCAATTAGGTATAAGGTATGAAACAAAAGGCACTTTAGGAATAGTTTATTTTCTCTCAAAAATGGTATAAAATTTGGTTCTTTTTGACAAACAAGCTAGATAAAGGTGAACAATATAACTATGCTTTAAACAAAGGATCACAAAAGTATACTTGGATTATCCTAAAAATGTAGGAACATATTTGAAATTCTATGCAATAAGGTCTATGAAACAATATTTGAAATGTTTTGGGTAGTGTAACAATGCTATACTATCTAAAAGGTGTGATAAAATAGTTTGTTTCAAAGAATCTCTAAGGGAAAGACATTTTTTCACATTTTTTGATATCATAACACTACTTTTCTTGACTTAAAATGTTGTGGTGTATAGACTCAAAGTGTAAACGTTTAGCACAAAATGGATTAAGTCGATCAAGTGATGACAATTATTATGAGTCTTAAATGGCCTTCAATCCAAATTTTAAAATTAAACCTAAGTTCCCTCAAGTTTAGTGCAAATGGTGAACCCACTTAACACATCAACCGTATGAACTTGTAAAGGTGTAATTCTAAATTTATATTATAAGTGAAGGACTTAAACAACTTTGGTAAAGGTTTAGACTCAATTGGGCAGTATAATTGTGCCAAAGTGGATGATATGACTCTCAAGCTTTTGATGAACTTTGAACAAGGTAAATTGATGATCTCATGTGAGCAGCATAATGTCTCTTTGTTCAAGTAAAATTTGGACTGTGTTTGGTTTGGATTTTTTGTTTACACCAAGTTTTGAATCCAAACAAGACTTTAATCTAAGACAAGACCAACTAATTAATCATTCTTAGATCCTAAACTGACAAGGTTGCTTGGTATTGTTGGAATCTATCAATATACATCATTTGAGAGGATTTTGAGTGTTCATCCAAAAGTAAATACACATTATATAGTAGGTTTTTTACACCCCCCTTATCTCAAATGATAATACTATGACATGGACCTTGAGGTGCACCTTACACCAATAATACTTTTGTGGTAAGTGGGCATTTATCTAAGATCTAAATTTTTTTCGAATGATCTAGGGGAATCAATTACACAATGACTTTCATGCCAAATAATGCAAAAGAAAAGCACAAATTTTGGGTCTGTATCACTTGGCTTATTACAAAAAGGTCTAGTCCTTTTTACAACCACTACATCTTGTTTTTCACTTAGTGTAGTGTGATTTCCAAAGTACCACTATGTCCCATGTGCAACTCTAAAGGAGCCAAAAGGAGTCAATGTTGGGAGATGAAACCTTAGGTCAAAGCTTCCCTAAAGAACTTGTGGGAGGTGATGAAGTCCCCCTTACAAGCCAAGATGCATAAAAATAAATAAAGAATGAAAGTAGAAAGACTTTAGGGTCATTTTCAAGGTCACTTAAACTTTGACGAGTTTTTGGGGAGTGCTTTAGATGACTTTATGTCTAATCCTTGGACTAGGCTACTTGTAATAGGAATGACATTTTTGATTACAAAGGTTCTCTATAGGGGAAAAATGGAAGAGCATACATGCAACATTCCTCTTTTTTCCAAACAAAAATTTAATTAAACAACTATTGCAGCCAATAATTGATAAGTGTGTTCAATTTTCAACCCAAAATGAAAGATTTGGTTGTGTTCATTTGAGCCCTTGGTCTTAGTTACAAACTTTGAAAACATTCACCAAAAACATCTAAATTCTTTGTTAAACACCAAAAACGAGGTTCCTAATTAATTTTTAAGCATGAAAATGTGATTTAAACATGTTTTGAGAAAATGTCAAGTTTGGTCCTGCAACAAAAATATTAGCATGTCCTTTAGCTTTGAATCTTTTTTTATCTTGAAACAATGAACTTTGAAAAAGTAGCTCTCGGGTCTATGTTTTTAGAAAAACATAGTGACTAACATCAGTTATTACCATTGACATCAGTTAATTTGGATAATTGAGATCTTACTAATATGAATTTTGCTAACTGACATTGGTTAATCCATGTAACTGATGTCAATCTTACTTACTGATGTCGGTTACTATGTAAAACTGTGGAAAACAAAAATAGCAAAATAAAGTTAGAAAATCAATTTTCAAGAGTTTTAAAGGTCCAAATAAATATTTTAGATTTACAAAATGATCTTCTTCAGGTGTGAGATGTGTTAGTTCCAAAATGAAAACAAAATGAAATAAATACACTAATAGCATAACATCTCTAGGCCTAGACACTAGGGAGAGCTTAGTTAATAAAAGCAAATGACAAACATAACTAAAAAATAAGGAATCAAACATAATAATTCCTTCACATTCCTTGGATGCTCCAAATACCTTTATAATGGTGGCTTTCTTAGCTTGTATTCATGAAGTATTCATCAAAGGAGGCTTGGCTATCTCCTCTTCTCTTTGGCACCTTTGGCTTGTGGATTGGCTTGTCTTGGAATCAATTTGTCATGGTAACACTAATTGTAATGGATTCTTGAAGATATTTGTGCATTATAACTTTGCACCAAAATAGCTTAGAAATGATTTAGTAAGGCCTCCTATTTATAGATTTTTGGATTTAATTAGAATTAACTTGAACCATCCATCTCAAGATTAAGATGTGTGGTTGAGGATTAATTCAATTTTTGGATTAAGTTTGTAATTATCCTCATCATGACATTGGAAGAAGGGGAAATTAAGAGGCATGGAGGGCATCATGGAAGGAATTGATGAGGCATGGAGGGTATGAATCCTAATTTTTGTGGCATTTATGGCCTAGGGATGTCTTCCCAAGAAATGAGGTCACTTGATGATGCAGATATTCAATATTCATTTCTAAAAAAAAATTCAATAAGTTTTCATGGAATTATTAATTAGGTTTTGATTTGGGTTAATTATTTCTTAAGCATGATTATGCATTTTGTGCACAAATTACCCAAATTGATTAGAATGTCTTGTTATTGGTCCAAAATTTGACGTGATTATAATTGAAAGGCAATGTCAGATGCATTAGAACCATATTCCCATTTAGGATGTTTCCAAGTATAAATAATAAAGGCATGCATCTTGTTTATAATATTGTGATAGGAAAAGAGTAATCCAGAGCACTCAGGTGCAAAATTGGCATTTTGACTCAAAATGATCAAATCAAAGTTAGCTAGCCCATAAATTGCCTTGCCTATTTATGGATACCCTAGCCAAAATTGACACTTGAATATGTTAGTTTCACATCATTTAATGTGTTTTAGTGTTTTTAGGCCAAATTGTACATTTTGGGTGGAAATTGGCCAAAATCTTGATTGGAGGTTATCGGTGGCTAGATTTAGGTGTCTACAAGCATTTAACCCCATACAGGTCATCCATGAAGGGGAAGAGTTAATTTTCTAAACCAGGCATTAGAAAACACCCTATATGGACTTAGGCACCATTGTACATTAATGTATATTATGGATGCCCCTTGAGATCCTATTTAGCATAGTATAGGACCTTCTAACCATAATTGGTGCTCCATTATAGGCATCGATATTGACATTAAGGTAGCCATCAAGTACAATTAGGGTCGAGAGGGTTCAGTCCATTATATAATACGTCACCAACCTAAATCCTCACTTATGTATTCATTGGATGGTGTGGGCATTGGGTTACACACCCATCAGTTTACTAATCATAGGTTGTAGATTGCTTTCTTGGGTGTGTGTTATGTTAAACCCATATTGTTTATGAGTTGAGTCAGTGTTTTAGCCATCCATATCCTATTTAGGTCCTTTGTATATATCATCTTGTATATATTATCATCATCATTCTATCAATTTGTATATATCTTCCCAAAATCCTTTTTTATACATCCTAGTCATCATCCTTGTCATCATCCTCATCATGATCCACATCCCCATCAACCTCATCCCATCTTATATATCCTAGTCATCATTGTACATACTCTCTTTATATATCCCTTTATTTGTCATACCCACTCATCCTTAGTCATACCATTAATCTAAACCACATCTTAGATCCTTACCCAAGTCCACATCCTCACCCACTCACCATAATCACCTCATCCCTTCCTAGTCTCACCATATCCCATTATCTTGTACATCCATGCCTAGTCATCCTCTTGTCTCCATCCCCTCCTAATCTAACCATATCTACCCATCACCTCATCCACTCACATATCTTAATCACCATCTTGTATCCATTGTCTAATCCCATCTACCATATCATCTCTATCACATATTAGTCTAACCATATCCCCCTATCATTGATCATCCAATCATCATATTATATATCCTAGTCTAATGCCCTTATATATATCTTATTTTCTTATACATCCTAATATTTCTATCCCATCCTAGTCCCACCTATAATTCATCTTTCCCATCCATCACCTATCCTAATCACATCTTATCTCATCCATATCCTATCCTAAGTCCACCTAATCCATAGTCCTCATCATCCCATATTATCTTGTCTCATATTTTAATCACATATTGTGTATCCTTTTCTCACCCCCTTGTACATAATTTTCTCTCTTGTACATCCTTTTGATCACATATTATCACTAGACCCATACATCATTAGTCATCCCCTAATAATATCCTAATCATGCCTCATCATCCACATCTTATCTTAAATCCATACCTAATCACTTATCTTGACCTTGCCTTCATCACCCATCTAGTCATCACCTCATCTGATCCTAGTTGGATTCTATGTAACATACAGGTCTAAACCATCCACCTTTCATTACCCCTTTATCAGTTCATCATTTCATCATAAAACTTATCCTTATTACATTATCCTAATCACCTTCATCACCTAATCCTATCCCATCCCATATTGAGAAAATTTTTATAAGGTTTTAAGTTAGTCCTATCATCCACATCATCCTATCATCCTACTCAACTATCATTTATCCTTTGGTCAGATACTCATACCTAGTCAATATCTTGTTAACACCTTGTCACCTTGTCTATCTCAATCTAGAAAACCCATCAATCTAGTCTAGTCCAATCATCCTACCTTATTCATTACTAGCACCCATCATATCATCCTTTGACTAGTTTTGAATATTAGGCACCCATCACATTCCCAATCCTTTTGCTAGCTTGAAAACTATGCATTGTTGATAATTTGTTAACACCTATTGCACTATCAGTCTAACATTGGATCATAGTCCTTAATCCATTATTATATCTCATCTCCATCATTATATATCATACTAGCTTAGTCCTTTTTCTCTATTTTGTTCAAGAACTTTATCCAATCCTTATCTTACCTATATTATCCATCATCTATCAATAATAACCATGGAACTAGACCTTGATTTGATTGACTAATACATATCTACCCATAAGGATGAGATCCTCTTCCAATTCATTGTGATGGGTGTACCACTTCTTGATGGTGTTGATCCCCTTCAGTTCATTGTACCTCCTATCCAAGCTCCTTCATGTGAGTCCTATACCAATCCTCCATCCACTAGCCATAAACCACCATCTACCCATTCCCATACTAGCAAAGGGAATCTAATCTTGTCCAGCTTGAATCCATCCACCTAGTCATATCCACAACCATCAGATCATAAATCCAATGCTTCCATGTCTAAGTCATAATGTGAAATGGGTCCTTATACTCCCCTTCCCATGTCAATAGAATCCCTCTTGAAATAACTAGTCACTAAAAAAATTATGGTCTACCCACCCATATAACATCTTGATATCACTAAGCCTAAAACCTCTTGGTATAAAGATAACCAATATTATTCATAACATCAAACCTAGGGGCATACCATTAATCAATGTCAACCTTTTTAAGACTATGTCCAAGACCTCATCAACCATGGTGACATAATTATTAAGGATGAACCAAATGAGCCTCAATATTTGGGTGAGTAAAAAGAGGAATGCCAAGATCCTCTTCCTAGTCATGATCAATCCCTTCCCTTTTCAAGCCAAGGTCAAGACACCACACCTATCCTTCATAATCCTTCCATCCTAGGCAATTACTCCATCAAATTTGAGTCTATCTCCTATGATCTTAGTCTTTCCATCTCTCATGAATCCTTCCCTAACCCTCTCCTTGAATCCATCATTCCTCCATAATCTCCCTCTCACCCATCACCTCAATTACCCCTTATCGAAAGGTCAATAGTAAATAATGCATGTACAAATAGCAACATTATATCTCATACATCAGAGTCAGCTTCAAAGTCAGCATTTGAGGTATTATCTTCCATAGGATCATGTTTAACACCCATATCCAAATCAAATTACTCATAAAAAATGTCATCCCTCATTGATGTTGATAATGCCTATCTTTTAGAGCATACTTATAATATAGATACCTCTGATTCATTACCAGTCATATATTTGGATTTCATTCTAGATTATAACATCATAAATGAGTTATTACAAGATTTATCTATAAAATATTGTTAGATTAAGTTTGATCCTACTCTAGATGCATCTATTATAGCTATTCCTAGTGATCCTTTTGCTGATCTTGAGGAAATTTTATTTGATGTCAAAATCGAGTCTCCTAATAACCCCTATGAAAACTATGTTTCATCATCACCACTAATTGACCTCATCATGTCCTCACCACCATATTCATCAATCATGGACCCTTTTCTCCCTATTGATGATCATTTAATCACTTCACTCTATAAGGAAGAATAAGAGTATGCATCATTGGATCCTTCCTCAAGAAATATAATATGTGCCACAAATCCAAATCTCCAAGACAATATTCCAAAAGTCATAAATCATAATCAAGTAATCTTTGATCCCATCAATAAAAATCAAGAAGATTCAATTCATCGACCTTATCCAAAAATTTCTTCACCTAGTGAATCCCAATATTTAGCACTAAGAGACTATCAAAGTCAAAATAATCATTGTATATCAAGTAAAAAATCAATCTCCCCTAATGAAGCCCAAAATTAGGCAAATCTAATCAAAAATATAAATAATGTAAAAATCATGGATGATAATCCCTCAAATAATTAGATCAAAGATGAACCACATCATCAAAGTGTCTTGGATCTCCTATAGTCTTTTATCATATGACACCAATCAAATGAAGCATGTCCCACATCTCTAATGACGTATATGACTACTATTCCTAATTCTCAATCACTCATCACATTATCTTATCATGAACCCATAATCCCATTAGGTCTTATAACCCATTCACATCCCATACTTCCCCATCAAGTTCTAATTAAATCAATACCTCACATCACCCTCCTAGGCAACATTATCTCTCCTAGGCGTAACAACAATACCTAGTCTAGATATCTAGAGGGTGTTGTGTAGACTTATTACCTAGTTAATACCAGATTCTTGAGTCTATTAACATTATTTGTCAACCTAAGGTATGAAAGATTTTTAAGGATGTCAACACTATATATAAATTATTGATCTATAGATTATCTTACTTACTAGTTGTAGTACAATAAAATTATACTAAATTCATCAGATAGTTATACTATGAAATTATTATAATAGGAATACAAAAATATTCACATACATACAACACACTTTATATAATAAACTAATGATGAAATCAAATTACATAGCACACTTAAACTAAAGAGGTTCAAGATCTTCACTGTAACTCCTTTCGAGAGGGGCCTTCTTCATTCAGAACTGAGTTCCAATCCTTCTCTGAGAGACTTGCAAAATGTTCTTACAGAATCAACCTTCTCATTACTCAGATATGTTGAAATTAAAGACTACTACAAAAAATTAAAATATTTAGAGTGCAATGACTTCTAAAATTCTACTACTCTGTTATTATCTATTTTCAATTTAATCTAGGTTTTGTCATTAAATACATAAGGCAATTTATTAGCTCCAACCAAGAACACTAAACTAAGAAATGTAAATATACTTTAGGAACTGCCCCAATTAACCTTCAAGTGTTTAGTAACTGAAGTTACTTGTTTTAACCCTGACCAGGTTAAGGAAAATATATACCATTTTATTGTTTTACTTCTTTTTGTCCCCTTTATATTGTCCTTATCTTACTCATCTTTGGCAGTACATCCAAGATTATTTACATGTGAAGAGTCCATAAAAAAACTATGGAGGATCCTATTCAATCATCCACTTAGTTCTTAAGATAGTTGGATGTGTCCTTAAGAGCTAATCACATCTTATCACAACAATAGTTCTATTTTTCATAGTGGTTGTGGGATCATGTAGGTGAAAGCTTGTAGTTTTTGTCAAAAACTTTCAAGTGGAAACTAGTAGTTGCTATGGGCATCCTATAGGTGGAAGCTAGTAGTTGTTATAGGCACCCTATAGGTGGAAGCCAAAAATTTCTCTGGGCACCCTACAGGTAGAAGCTAGCATTTTCTATGGGCAACCTATAGGTAGGATCCAGTAGTTGTTGTGGGCAACCTTTAGGTGGAATCTCATTTTACTATGGGCTTCTCTATAAATATTGTGGCCAAAAAAGATTCATGTAGTATTATGTTACCCTTCAAGTGTTTTTTAAATAAGGTTACATAAGTATAATCTAATCAAATAAAAAGCATCATTAATTCATAACATAACATGTATATATCAATACACACATAAAATTGTAAATTCATTCAGTCATTTTCATGAGTCATGGATGGTTATGGGGATTTACATAGAAAAAGATTTATACTTGGGATGGATGATGATATAAAATAAAGAAATTGTTAGCCTCATTAGAGGGATCTCCATCAAGAATCATCGAAGGTCACACAGTCCCTAATACATCTAACAATAGAGATGACATGATCCTACCATAACACATCCCCAAAATAGGTCTTGGCTAAATAATCCATCCAGTGTTTACACCTTACATCTCACCCATCATCTAATAAATAAATATGCCAATAAATCAAAATTTAAAAAAAAAATCATTTATCCAATGGTAAATACCAGTCTTCAATCACCTTGGGCAAGTACCATGATGAAAACCAATTTCCAACATCATGGTAGAATAATCTATTTTCTACATTATTCCTCAACACTTGGGGTAAAAATCCATCTATCCTCATCTATCCATCCCTTATCCATCCCCTCCATCTATTCTTCCTACTCATCATATACCATCATGTCCTCCATGCTATCTACCATTTCTTCCTATCTTGACCTTCGTAAAGAAGTGGAAGGTGTCTTGAAAAATGTCATCAAACTATTTTGGCATATCCTCTAATGCACACCTAGACTAATACCATTTGGTCCTTTCATGATGTGATAAATTGTTATCCTTAGCCCATTCATCCTTGGTCCCCATCAACATCATCCTTTGTCATCCTATCCATCATCCCTTCATCCTTCTCTTGATTTCTAGGCTTGGTATTCCCTTTGCTAGTAACACTATTTTACAAAGTATATACATATCCCAAAATCCCTAAAAAATGAAAAATGTCAAAAATCATAAAAATCATAAAATTTGAAAAATCCAAATTAGTCCATGATGTCTTGTCTTATGCCCAATCCTCTAATCACACCTATCTCCATATCATGTGTATTTTCTTATCCCCCATCTTTAGATACAACATCCAATCTTGGTACCAAATCAGAGTGGTCACCCATCTCTTTATCATCCTTTTATCCTAGATATTATTCACACACATTACCTTGACAAGAATTTAATCTAGCACCCATCACTTCCTTATCAAGGCATTTTCATATCTAGCACCCATCACATTTCTCTTTGATAGTATGAAAGGTACTTGATCCCATCACTTTCCTTATCATTACCTCTTCATCCTAGCACCCATCCAATCACTTCCTTACTAGTGTGAAAGGTATTTGATCCCATCTCTTACTTTTATTTCTAGATTGAACTCTTGTAAGGCCTTATATATTGGTAATCCTTGGTCATCACTTGTCTAATCACCATCCTTGGCCACTTTTTGATACAATTTCAAGACCAAAACAATATTCAAAGACCTTATTACATTATCCATCCTTCTATCCTAAACTAGGGGAAACATCTTAGCTTAATCTTAATCATGATCACCCCATCTAAATCCAAGTCCATCATAAGTCCACAATCACATCATGATCATCCAACCCATTATTTAACCACCATCCTATCATTAGGAAAGACATTATGATATGCATGTAGATACTTGTGTGTGTGTGTGTGTGTGTGTTACTTGTTTGTTCTATTTATATAATTTGCATGTCATGTATATATCTTGTTTGTCTCCTATTTGTCATGTCTCTTTTTGTCTATTGAGAAATAAATGAATATATTATGAGAAAACCAAAAGTGCCCTTAAGGATTCAAATTTTCCTATTTTCCCATGCACTTTGCCACAATGTCTTCTTGGTCATAGTTATATCATGGGGCATCTTTTCAAGTGCTATATTTTTGGATTAATTAGACTATGATGAGCCTTATGATATTGTGATGGATTGATCACACCTAACCTCATCATTCTTCTAATCATCTCATCATCCTTGTTTCCATTACTAATCCAATCCTCTCAATCCATCCAACCAACACTCAATCTTTTTTAATCATATCCTTCAATAACTAACAAGAATAATCATCTTTATCATCATCACTTTATAATCATCATCATCAATCATTATCATCTATCCTTTAGTTAGAACTACATTAGCCTGAGGTCTTTTCAAACTATGTAGGCAGCACTTCACCACATTTCAGTGCCCAAGGATAGCTTGACCACTAGCTATTCTATCCTCATCCTTAATCAAAATCATTTGGTCACTCAATCATATCTATTCTTCTCTATAATTGGCAACATAATATTGATTGCTTTAGCTTTTAGCTACACCCATCCTTAATCTTATCAAATCATTAGTCTTATTTTGTCTAATAGCTCTCCCTTGTATGTGTCCTCGCTTGGGATATGTTTAAAGATTGTGGCCTATTAATTCTATCATCATCTTGTTATGGTTGATTCCACCTTGTGATGTGTCTACAATGATGATACCCATCATCTCTATTCCTTATGTATGTGTCCTTTCCAGGGGCATCATTATCAATTTGTAGCTCATTTCTCAACATCAACCTCATCTTATTCATCTTCTATCCCATATCATGCATCTCATCCCCTTATCTACCCATCTCATCCCACCCTTCATTTCTTCTTTTAAGTGGCCATCTGACTCATTCTTCCCTACATGTCCCCTCAAGGGGGCATCATATCCACTGACATCATTTACTAGAATTCATCTATGACATGGTTTTTCTTTGAAACAATATTAATCCCTCTACTTCACTTCACTCATAATTCACTTTCAACAAGGGGTAAAGTGTATACACCTAAAACCACTCACTTCATTATTGTTGACTAATATTCTTATTAGTTGACACTAATTCCATTTAGTCTAATTTATCTCACTAATATCCCCCTTTATCCCACTAATTTATCTTAATCCCAACCATATATCTAATATCCCCATCCATTATCCTTCATTCACTATCCTTAGTATAATCCCATCCCTTCATTAATTATACCCTAATCCCTATTATTCTAATCTAATCCTAGTTATCCATTATATGGGAATATTTAATTTCCATAACCCCACCTACCCACCTAATAACCTACACCCTATCCTAATCCCCATATAACTCCCACCTAATCATCCATTATTCCTAAGCTAATCAATAACATTCTAGAATTGGAGAAGTTACTCCAAGTCTCTAGAAATCTCTAAACAAGAGACTTCCAAGGAATTTAATGTTCCTTGGATAATTTATATTCATTATATCTCCTCATCCAGCTTTGAATCTTATCCCTTGATCTTCCCTCCCTTTATTTATTTAACCAAAGCTCCTCCTCCATGGAAGGCCATCTAAGAAATCGATAACATCTTCATGCCAAAATAAAACTAGAAATCGTATAGGGAAACCATGTCAAAATTAATCCATAATCAACCATTAAGAATCCATTATCATAATAAATATCATGTCATCCTTGTAATCTAGGTCTATATGTAATCAATCACATAATTCATTTACAAATCTTGGAAAGAGGTTATTAAAAGCAAGGATTGGTAATTTTATATCATTATAATTTATTTATAAAATATTTCCTAATTAAGTAGTTTGAATTTTGAGTTGGATTTATCTTGTTTAAATTCATATAGAGCTCAAAATATCTCTACACATACCTTGGCACATATCGCTTCATGCTTATCATTCACATGCTTGTTATGAATAGGCTTCTCAAGACACTTTGTACTAAAGGACTAGTACTCAAAACATGTTTACCTTGCCCTGATTGACATCAACCTTAGAAGAATCATTAGGTTACCTTTAAATTATCTCTCAATAGAGAGACATTAGGTTACCTTAAAATTCTCTCTTAATGACATCAATCTTGACATCAATAACAACACTTCTCAACAAAATCCCCCTTTGTCATTAATGAAAAAAATTCTTCAAACTGATCACTCTCATCTTCCCCAAATTGGTCAATCTCCCTTATTGAACTTTCTCCCCCTTTGACATTAATGACAAAGGTCTTCCATAAATATCATATGAAATTACACCTTCATTTTAAATAAAGTTCAACATATAGAATATGAAGCATTAAGGAAATATGACCCCCTTACTTCATTCATACCTCCTTCAAAAGAACTTAAATTATAAGACCACTTCTCAACATAGATCAAGCTTAGTCAACAACCTGAATAGATCACCCTCAAACAAAGAATCCATCATGCTTCTACTGATTGAAAAGTGTCTCCATGAAGCATAATGGAGTCCCATATTTCCATAGAGAACTAAAAAAACACAAGTTTAGGAGATTCCTATATCTCCATGTTCTCACAAGATTGAATATCCTTCAGTATCCTTTTAGGCTTGGTTGGAAATATAAGCTTGACTTCTTCATCAACCATTTGATCATCAGTGTGAGATAACAACACATATTTTTGACTTGATTTCACATCTAAAGTATGCTATATCATAAAAAATAGTCCACTTGATCTTTTATACTGATCATGACTCATCTTTATTATCTTTGGTTTCCATAGATTTATTTGCCTTCTTTATTACACTCTAGGGGCTTCAAACCTCCTATTTTGACTTGATGACCTTCTAACTTTGTTAGTATACAATATTGTAATGTGTCCTACATTATGATAGCTATATAAAACCACATTATACATAATACTTGAATAATGTGAACTATGACTCCTTTCATAGTCCCATGAGTACTCATTTTTTGAGGTTCTTTTACATTCTCTTGATCCATGACCAAACTGATTACATACAAAATAGTAACCATTGAATGAACTATTATACATTATAGAATTATGATGTTTGTTAGGTATTTTCATGTTGACATTCTTATCTTCAATATCATTCTCCTTGACTTGAGCTACCTCCTTTTGGTCTTCTTTGAAACAAAAAACTATTTAATCAGTTGTAGACTGTTGACTACTCAAGATGTCATCTAGAGCCTTAGTGTTCTTTTCAAACTTCACAAAGGTATTCACCTTGCTAGATGCTTGATCTGACTCAACTTTCAAGTATTTCACTTTAGTTTCATACTTGGTGCATTCTTTCTCTTTAACCTTTAGGTTTGCATTGACTATCTCCATCTGTGTTTCAATCTAATTGATGATCTCATCATACTCCTTAGAAGTGTTACTCAGCCTCTCCTCAAAAAAGAAAATCTACTCCTCATAATCCTTAACTAATGATCTTATTTTGTGATTATTTCTTATTTAGAACTTGAACTGCTCTAGAGCACTCACAAATTTTACCTCAAGGTTCACTTTAACTTCTTCTTCATCTAATTCTATATCAATAATAAGTCCTTCCCATTTGAGCAACCCTCATTATCTAATTCTATTACCATGAATAAGATTTCATTATTATCATGTTTAGGTTCATTACTTCCATCATAACTATTAGATCTACTTGTGTCACTTACATCAAATGAGTTATCTTCTTTGGTGTAGAAACTTCTCTTGTTTTTGAAAGATCATTTTTAACTTTCATACCTTCTAAAATCCTTATTGTTATGATTAGGATTATAGACCTTCCTATCATCTCATGTCCATCATGTTATTCATCATGCTCAGTCTTATTCTTGTTATGGCACTTAGATGTAAAGTGATCAATTTTAACATAGTGGAAACATTTTAAGGACACCTTACCCTTGTACTTACCTTATCCAAACCTCAATTTCTTTGCAAACATGGATATTAGTTGATCATCATCAACATATGAATATTACTCATCCTTGACATTCTTGGCTTTTAGAATCTCTCAAATTTAAAGGTTACTTCCTTCTTGGAAGGTCTTCCTTTATTTATTCTCATCTCATAGATAGTGAAGATTCCATGAATCACATTCATTTATAGCTTGTCTAAATCTTATATGTCTTCTACTATAGATACCTTAGAATCAAACTTAAGAGTTAGGGATCTCAATACCTTTTGAATAACTTTAGACTCTTTCACTTCTTTTCTTAATCCTCTGATGACATTAACAAATTCATCAACTTTAATAGGTAGGATTTAATGGTTTCATCTTCACTCACCTTCATACTTTAACAATATCTCTGGTGGGTCTGAACCTTAGCCATCTTCACCTTGGTGTATCCTTAATATATGGTCTTAAATTTTTCCCATATCTCTTTGGCTGATACATAGTGAATTAAATTCACAATTTCTAATTTTTATAGGCCACAAAGAATGGCATTCATTTCTTTTGAGTTATTTTCACTAGCCTTCTTACCTATTGCATTAGTTGGTGGAATAAGAGGAGTAATATAGCCATCCACAACTATCTTCCAAATATCATGACCTTGAGGCATAAAATATATCTTCATCCTAGCATTTGAAAAGGCATAAATAGATATATTTAATAATAAATCCTTATTAGTAGATAAACCACCTTGAGCTTGCTAACTAGCCATCCTTACCTCTAGGATCTCCTTTGGCATTTAGACCTAATTTAAAGGACCAAGATATAATACCAAATGTTGGAATACAAAATACTAATATGGGGTGAATTAGTCTTCAAAAAATTATTTATAAATTCCACTTAATCAAACATTAACCATTCAAACAAGCATATAGATCTAGTAATCATAAACAATTATCAACATAAGCATGAAACACAAGAACACATAAATTATGTGGGAAACTATCAAGGGGAAGAAAAGCCATTGAAATATACAAATGTAATATATTAATATAATAAAAACACCAAATTTATTGAATCACCCACTTCACATGGAACACCAACCCCAACTATCTAAGCACTAATTCAGTTAGGCTTTAACAAGCACTAACTTACAAGGAGGCACCAACCCCCTAGATGAATCAACACATAATCAACCATAAGAAACCATAGATAACATTCATAACCCATCTTTTATCATACTATATATGATTATATCCTTCTTCATCTCTTCACACACTTCTATCCCTCTCAAACTAGCCTCTAACCTTCTTCACTCAACTAGCCCTCTTCTTAACATGATTAGGTCATATGACCTTGACAGTCATATCCAAAACCTCTATAAAGTATTAATAACATATATATTACACTATTTTTATGGTATAAAATACCTCATTATACTTTTTAATATGTTATTTTATTTTTTTGTACTCTCTTCTCTCTTAAATAGGCCTAAAACTACCTTATATTTATACAAGTATCTTATTCATATCCTTATTGGTCAGCCAAAAACAATTATATCCTTAGGTTTTCCATGAAATTTATCTTATAAAATCTCATAAAAATTTATCAAATGTTATTTGAGTCCCTTTATGTCTGACCTACCTCAATTATGCCTTATCTCATCTTTAGATCTCATGGAGACCTAATCCCATTAGGTCTACTTAAGACATGTTACACTTTGCCTTCATAGAACACATTTAAACACATAAAATGGTATGAAAATATAATATTAAATTCAAATATACATTTTATAATCTCATAAATTCTCCATAAAACATTTAGCTCCTACCACTACTTGAAGCACACCATTTATACTATTCATAATTAGGCCTATGCATACCCAAAAAGTTTGTCTTGAACAACTAAAGCATAAACACAATTTTTCAAAAAAGTATGGAAAAAAATCACATATAAATAATATAAATGACCTTAGGTTCATCACCATGTGATTTATACTTCATAACTCAAGGTAAAATGGCTTAAACCCTTCTTTGCAAATAGCTCACTTAGAACTGCCAACTAGCCTCAAAACATAGTCATGGAAAATTAAAATTTTGACACTTTAAATAAAAAACTCAATGAATTAAAATGAATTAAAATTATTTTAAAGCATCCTTATAACAATCTCTAATAAAAATATCATAATTTATAATACCAACCATTGGTCTTGCAGACCAATTTTTTAACCTTCTCTCTCTTAGACCTCACTCATCTAGACAAGCCATTTTGGATTCAATGTTTCAACCTCTTACAATAAATTTAAAGATTATAAAAATAATGTATAGGAAATAAAATAACCAAATATAAACACCATTTACATTATATTCTTACACTTAGGACATATAGCCTCAAACTCATCGATGCAACTTGCCTACTCAGAAATGTTAGTTTGCCTTGAAGCATAGTCATGGTGAAAATGAACTTCAACACCTATATTACCAATTTCAAAGACATAAAATGAATTTTTATGATATTATGATATAATTATAAAATTATAATATATAAATATAACATGGTCAAATGGAAATATTAGTCTTGTAAACCAATCCCATAGTCTTGTACCTCACTATCTCATATGAACTAGATATGTCAACTTGTGAGCAACATTTTGATCATATTCACTTACCTAAAGAACTTATATAAAAAATTATCATTTATTAAAATTATTTAATAATTTCTTCATGTAATTTTATTCATCCCTATTCTAAGATAACACATCCCTAATCAACTTCTCACTTCTGCCTAGGTTTCTCACTGTTTGCATTATTAGGCCTGTTAGTAATAGGTTATCTTAGATGACTAGTTTAGCACACCTAAGGTATAAAACATGAAAAAAAATCACCATGGACATAAAATAAAAATATAAATATTTTTTATCCATCCATTTAGTAACTTTTACTTGGTCAACTCTGACTACTATAATAAATCTTCAAGAAACAAGTCCTTTCTTGTAGGGTCCACTCACTTAATTGACAAAATAATCACATATAGAGGTTCTTGAGAGATTTTAATATATCCTAAAACCACTTAAATATACATAAAAATCCATTTTGAGTAATTTAGAACAATTCTTTTATATCAAGTCACTATTAGGGTTCTTTAAGGGTTTAAACCATCTTATAGTCTTAATCATCATTCATAAAGCTTAGCCCCTCATTATAAAAATGAATGATTGAAAATTTTATATATAACCCTTCCCCATCTACCATTAATATCTCAAATTCCCATGAAGATGTTACAAATGCTAATGAACTCTTAAAATTCCTTCTCAGGTTGAGAACCCTTCATTCTCTGCACTTGAGAGACTTTAAAACACTTTTTCAAGCCTTTTTTTGTAAACCATGACTTCAAAATTTGAAAAATTATTGAAAAAACATATAATACCTCTAAAAACATGCACTTATCCATATTAACCTTGTAAATATAACCTCATACCCCATTATCCCATGTTCTCTCTCATTACTCTCTAGGCATTGACCTGTAAGTCACATTAGGCCTTAAAATTGACCTTCATGCCTCTTTCCATGCACTATACACATCATTATCAAACTAAATAAACCTATCTAATTCTCAAAAACTGATTTAAATCCTTAATAGGCCTTGAAAACACCTCATAACACCTCATTAGGTCAGGTAGGGTCTAGAACTAGTCTAGTTGTAAACTTTGACTTGAGGTTTACCCCTATAGGATCAACTTGAAACTCTCCTGAGTGATAAAATGACTCATATTCATGCTCAAAAAACCTTATAAAACCTCTTATTCCTCTATTAATCCATCTCACCAAAGCTACCATGCTCAAACCTTATCACTAGGATTTTTCATGTCATGATTAGTGTCATGACTAGGTTTGTCAATCATTTTGACAACTGACCTTGAAACACTCATTGATGCTTATACACATTTTTCACATGCCTTTTATTATTATTAGACAATATCATAACTCTACACATACCTATCCATTCTCATCATGCACATGCTTGTTATGACTAGGATTCTCAAAATACCTTATACTCAAGGACTAGTCCTCAAAACATGCTTACCTTGACCTGAATATTGACGTCAACCTTAGAAGAATTATTAGGTTTCCTTAAAATTCTATCTCAATAGAGAGACATTACATTTCCTTTAAATTTCCTCTTGTCACATGGTTCATATCTCATATACTACTCACCATGCATCTTCACCAGATGTATCTTGGCATCGATGATATCAACCTTGACATCAAATGACATCAACCTTGACATCAATTAGAAAACTTCTCAATAGACTTGATACAAAAAATGTCTATAATTATCATATTTTTTACTTATCAGTACCAATCTTGACTACTCATAAACTTTCTATTATTTTCTTAATGGCTAAATTCCACCAATTATCCTAGCTCACTCGACGTGTTTGTAAACACCAATATCGTGTCAACCCCCCTTGGTACCCTTCTAAATGTTAACACTCCTAACCCACACTTTCACACCTTGTTAATTTAAAAACTACTTATTTTAAATTAATTACCTCACCTTGGACACCTCACCTAGACACCTCACCCTAAGACCATTTCTTAGCCTATGAGTCAGCCTGAGACTAGGTCCTCCAAATCCTAACTACCCATGACTTATTCTCACCCCATCTTAACTCCCTAACTAACTCCCATGCCTCATAAGCCCTTATTTTGACCGTTCTCCAATGGAAAAGGCACTTGGCGAGTGGAGAAATAGGCAAAGAGCTAAAAATAGCCCTTTTACCTATTCTCTCTCTACCAATGTCGGTCAACCCTTGGCCAATGTCGGTATTTCTACACTGACACTGGTGGGATCACCAATGTTGATTACATAAGCCAAGCTCTAACATTGAGTTAGGGCCACCTTTTCACACATTGGCATGCACACTCTGAGATTTCAAGCACTAGAATTCAACTATTTTTCTCCTAGCTACCGAAGCTCTACAAAAATCATTCCAGAGACTAGATTGGAAAATTATACGAGGACCTCAAGCTACTAAATTGAAGCAATCCATGTTCGCTTCATTGGCTCACAACACTGGTCACATCAGCCACAATGGGAATCACTATTCTGACACCTCTGGTTCTTCACCTTATAAAGCTAAGTACTCTAGTTTTTATTTTAGTGTTTTAGAATATATTGTCAATTAGTTTTCATTCATATTTCTAAATACTATCGAGAGGCCTGACTTCTTCTATGGAGGGGCTGAAAGGCCTTCCCCTTGTTCTCACCCCCTTTTCACATCAATCCTCTACTTATACCCTTCCTCAGACCTCATTCACCTTCCTGTAACCTTGCACCAACCTTTGAACTTACAGAAACCCCTTTGTTTATCCCAAAAATACTCTAAAAGCCATCCACGGCTAACGACCCCAACTGACATCAGCAAACCAATTGGCGTTAGCATCTACAACTCAAACTAACATCGATAGACTAATTAACATCAGCACCTTCAGCTAGACTGACATCAACAACCCAACCAACATCAGCACCATTTACTTGACTGACCTTGGTAGACCCACCAACATCAGTGATTGTGTTTTAAACTAGTAAACTAGAAAGCCATCCAAACAACCCATCTAGACCAAACAAAACCTTCAGCTAGCCTTTTATAGCATTCTAAGATACACAGACTACAAGGAACACGTACACACCATCTACTTTTCTATTTCTTTAGTCATTTATCATTTCTTCCTTTACAATACTTTTATCTTTAAATAGTGGAATGTCATCTCTTAAGGAGCTTCATGCTTCCAGGACCGAGTGCATAGCTTGGTAGTCCACCATAGCCTCTTCTAACATCTTTCTTGTTTAAGTTTCATTCTTACTATAGGTGTTTCCTCCACAGCCAAATAGGAGCTCCCACAAGGCTTGGATATGGTGTGCACTAAATCTAGGTAACATCAAACCCATAACCTCTTAGCCTTAGTTTCTTTCTCATTTGAATGTAATTAGTGAAAATCTAGAGAAACACTATTCTTGCAAACACTGAATAAAACATCAACAAAGTTTGCTCAAGGAATATACATCAATAGTAATAAACTCTGATATGAATAGAATAAAATAATATGGCATAGATAAATTAGTCATAAACATCTACTAAATAATACATCATAATCAACATCATAGTGTCCTAAAAAATAATAATCAACTGTACTGAGTAGTTAAAATGTCAATCAGGCTAAGTTAGTCCTACAAGGTTAACAAGCCAATAACAATGAAATTATTCTTGAGGTGTGGTTGTAACAAATGTGAATTCACCTTTTCACATTAATTTACAAACCCATTTTTTTCTCTTAATATCTTCCTCATTGATCATTTAAATATTTCCATGGACATTGGCTACTATAGGTCTTAACCCTAGCCTAAGATGTTTGCTCAGTCATTTTCTTTATTTTAGGTGTGGTTTTATTTATGTTTTTAGTTTTTTCTAGTGTAATCATCATTTGTTTAAATATTTTGTGTTTTTTCATTTACTTATTTATTTTATCATTTACTTATTTATTTGTGTGAGCTTTTTCAGTTTGCATTTGACTTATTTTCAATTGTTTAGTCTCTTTCATCTTTTATTATATGTGTTTTAGGTCAAAAAAATATCTTGTGTATTATGATATAGTTTTATTATGATGTCACATATCATGATTCATTCTATGGTATAACTTAATATTTTGTCCTCTTTTTTAATTGTTTATGTGTTTGCCAAGTCAAGATTATTTTATGTATTGCATTATAGTGTGATTCTGATTATTCCATATCATGATTCACTTTGTTTTTCACAAATAAATCCTTCTAGTCCTTATGCATACAACACAAACTTTCATGATGATTGTTTCATATATTTGTTGATTATAATTTTATGCTGAGTTAAAAATCAAGTTGCTTAAAATATTTCTCATGTTGGAATTCCAATGTAGGATAAAAATAAACACAATATAACTATTTACTTAACCATCCATCCATACATTTTCTAAACATAATAAAATTTGAAAAGGATTAACATGTGCTATCATAAATCAAAAATTAAGAAAGTAATTAACATTCCATATCCACCTAAGCCATATACCATACATGAAAATAATAATAAATAGTCCATAATGTCCATCACATATCTATAACACAAAACCAATACCCAAAATGAATCTTATATACATATATAAAAAATTAAATGTGTCTATACAATGGTACTATTATCAATCAAATTTTCATCCTAAAAGAGGTCTACTCTAGCCTCTTTTAATTTGATGTAACATGAAAACATCTCTCAAGTTATGAGTGACCTATGGGAGAGATGAGTCTATAGATTAAAGGGCTAGCTCCTTTGCACCACACGTAAAACTAACCACTAATCTACTTGCTTTAAAGGGAAAGGGATATAAGAGGTTACAACTAACTTATAGAGGTGATGTATCAAGATTAACTCCACAAAACTACCATGAAATTGTATTATGAAAGTCAATTTACAAAAAATTGATCTCAACCCAAGGTTCCTATAACAAAAGTGTTTCAACATGAAGGTTAGATGCCATACATTTCTCAAGGTAGATGAATAGGTCTGATATAGACACTAGTACTCTTCCTTACACTTAAAGAGATAAAAAATAAAAATACCTACACTTTATATGACCTATTAGAAGGTATATTACTTAATAAATCATGAGAAATAACTATCACTTTCCATTCAATAATGAACTACTTCACATACTTAGACAAGAAATTGAGAACCTAAAACCAACTTGAAATCTTTTACTCAAAGGAAAAATCAGTAATCAAACTAACAGGGCTTCACCATACCAGATTTGGATCCTTTTTACAATCCATTCAAGGCCAAATATATATAAAAAAGGAGAAAATAGATAGGGGAGGATGTGTATAAAGCTCATCATGACTGTCATCAATCATGAGACCCGTTACAATGCCAAACGAAGGTGAAAAAATAGTTCTATCTTTTGTCTTTAACATTTTTTAGCTTGGACTAATGATGAACTCTTGAAAGGTGGTGTATAAATGGATCCTGATCTCCTATGACTCATATTTTCTCTCTTGAAACTTCCCTTTCTTGATTGAGGAGTTAAAATTTGTTATATTGACACATGGCCTTTAGCTACCATATTGATCAATTTTTCATCCAACATTTCTCCAATTTTAAATTTAAATCTATATAGAGAGGGAGAATTAGATTTACAATGCAATAATTATAATCTAAAATAGATTTTTGGATCAAAATATATGGCTAAAAAACCAACACACAGTCACACATGGATGTAACAGCTCCTCAAAACATGGAAAAATAAAAAATTGTAGAGCAAGATCTGAGCAAAACCCATCATATCTTATATTTCTAAAAGGTTATTTAAAACACAATCAAAAGGGTATTTTTATTTTTTACAATGATCAAATTAACCCCTGTGTATTTCCCTCGAAGTGTTTTCTAGTGAAGATTTGGCCAAATGATAAATCCTGTCGAGAGGGTCACTTCGCTTGATCATATATTTTTACTAGTAATTCAAACAATTACAAAACTAATTGCATTACCTTTTCATGTCATCATAGTACTATCATAAAAATTTTAAATAAATTTGGAGTTTATTTGGTCCTATTCAAATGGGTTTAAAAAGTGCTTATTAGGTAGATTTAGCAATTGGAAGGTGCATAAAATAACTAAGTAAAAATTAGCATAAAAGTTGATTTTGATGGTTGTGCATTCCACACATGATATTGAATATTTATACACTATATTATCCCTCAAATTTTAATGGAATTTGGATATCATGATGAGTGATTTAAATAATATTGGACCTCCTTTACCACTATGAAAATGATCTTGAAACATGTGCATTGTGTAGATCTGAACACTGGAAACACAAAAGGTTGACCAAGTAAAATTTAGCTCATAAGCCAATTTTTAACCTTATGAATTTTACACATGGGAGCTAATTGACTTAGATGTTTTTTAACCAAACATTGTTACCAAATTTTGATACCATCATGATAAATTTTAAGTTCATTTTACTTCATTTGGTCTTGGTAAATTATGTTTGAAAAGTTTTACGCAAGCTGATCTGGAAACTAGAAAGGCAAACAAATCTACACACTAGGGAGTTTTCATGGTCGCGTATATTTCAAGTGAAGAATAATTTTTTGTGAATTTATTTACCATTTTACTCCACTAAAATTTTAATACCATAATGATAAATTTTATGGTAATTGGACTTCATTTGATTCTCTGAAATAGTGTTTGAAAAGTGTTGTGTAGGTTAATTTGGCAATTAGAAACCCATAAAATGTCTAAGTAAAAGTCAGTGTCGAAGCTAATTTTTTTCCTCTAAAATTTTTAAAATTGGGGGAATGTATTTCCTAAAATTATATTCATATTTTCACTCTTTCCATATATGGATACCATTATGAAAATTTTGGAGAGAAATGAGCATGATTTGGCCTTGTGAAATTGCTCCTAAAAAGCATTACACAGGCTGAATGGACAAGACACATGTCATAGTTTACCTTCTTAAGAAAACCTAACTGAGGTATTGAAATAATTTGACACTTGAAACTATGATAATAAAAATCAATATTATCAAATCATGACTCCAAACAAGACCATTTACAAGCTTGGATATCCCTATGAAAAGTTTCAAACTATAGGGGTTGACCCATTTTGACTTGAAGGTCAAAATTGGTCAAAAAATTAGTGATTGACAATGGTAGCATGCTTGATATGATAAATATACTAGTATCCTTGTCCTTCTAATAGGAAATTAAGTCACTCTTATGTAATAATCTAAAATTGGCATGCCTTCTAAAGACTTCAAACTCACACCAAACCACACAACAAGAAGCAAATGCACTATGGCAAAGGAATTTAAGGAAAATAAACACCAATAAACTCACACCAAAACAATGTGTTGAGCACTTATATAAAACAAACACACCTAACCTATGTACAAAACTAAACTAACCTCAGTATCAAGGCTTCAAATGTAACCCATTAACTAGGATACTTACTACTTATCCATCAAGTCTTGATAGTTGAAAGGCATTGGGTTCCTTACATCTAATGATAAAATAGGGCCCACTCCATAATGTATCAGATTTTTTATGTTTACTAGGCTTGGACCTATCTTCATCCCACTTTAGAACAAGGTCACCTTCTTGAAAATTTCTAACACTGGCTCTCTTATCAAAAAATTTATTCATTTGGGCTTGATGGTGTTCCAAAGTATACATGGTTTCACACCTCTTCTCTCTTAGTTCCATCAATTCTACCATCCTTACCTCCATAGGATTATTTTCTATTAATTCTAACTAATGTGCCAAATCTAAATCAAGAAGCTCAAGAGAAATAGGGATTTTGGATTCTCTACCATATATAATAATGTATGGTGAGTTACCTTTAGCTCTCTTAGGGGTGACTCTCTTAGCCCATAAGGATATCTTTAACTTTGTATGCCAAGATCTCTGATTGTCATCAACCATCCTCTTGATAATCTTGATCAAACTCTTATTTTTATATTCTTCAAGCTTATTCCCTTGGGGGTAGTAATTATAATAGGTACTTAGATATATGACATGATAATTTTTCCATTCACTTATCCTTGTGCACATGAATGCCAATGCATTATCAAATATAATGGATGATGGTGCTCTAAATCTAGTCATTACGTCCTCATAGAATTTCAAGAATAATTTTTATTATCTTCCTTAAGAGTTATTACCTCTATCCACCTTGTAAAGTAACTAGTGGTTATGAGTATCCATTTGTGACTTTCACTTGAGGGAGGATTAAACATGCCTATTTTAGTCATATAAAATATCCAAATTGGTAGCTTGAGTGTGGCTTGTGATACTCTATCAATAGGTCCCTCTTACATGTTCTCATGACCCTTCTAGATACATTTTGGATTATTTATAGTCATTTATAGACTTGTGAGACCTTATTCCAGCTCAGCCAAGCTATATTTCCCATTCTAGTTCCATTCCCTAGGTCCCAAGCCTATAAGACAAGAGTGTTGGGGTTAGAATATAGCATTAGACCCTATGGTATCCCATTTGCAGTGCTCCTATCCAATTACATTTTGATCCCAAATGACCATTTCCTTCTGATTCATCTTCCTCATTATGTCAGCCTAGCATGAATACATTTAACCCATGAACAATAGATCTCTATAGATTCCCATTCAAAATTCATTTATAAGGGGTTATCAAATATTACAAAATCAAGCAAGAATACAAGCAAGACCACTAAGACAAATTTACCTATTCTCTACATATAGCTATCTAATATAACTACTATCATATTCAAACCCTCACACTAGTCCCTAGCCACCTCAAGCACTCTTAGTTTGACATTTTTACATCTGCATAACACTATTGCACAAATTACATCAAGTGAGATAAATACATATGATTTGATCCTTCTTCAGAGTATTAGTATGTCGGTAGCATGCCCACACAAGGGGTATGGATACATGTTTAGTACATCTTACACACACTAACCCCCCTATTTATTAAGCTTTATTCAAGCACTATGAAGGTATAGGGTTGGAGATTAAATTAGCTATACAAGGAGCTCCATCGACATTCAAGATTTGAAATTTTCACAAACAAGCTCACACAAGGACATTAGACAAAACCTAAAAAACCCAGATCTTTATGACAAGTTTGGACAACATCGGTAGGTCCTACACTATAGCACCAAACCCTAAAGTGTCCTATTTTTGGAGCTCTTATCCTTTCACTGAATAAAAGTCAGATCCTACTTCATGATACTATCCCAATCCAACATAGCCAATTTTAGCCTATGTCTCAGTCATCTTGTTTTAGTTCTAAGCTAAGTTGCATTTCTCCTCTTTCATTACTATTTATAGAAAGATATGAAAATCAAATAAATTATAAAAATCAGCACTATAATTATTTCAATATCATTTACTAATTTATTTTTCTAGACACTTAATTAAATTAGGAATAAAACACCAATATTTCCAAAGTAATTAAATCAATTGGTGAACCTGACTTACTTCATTTACGCATAAAAACCCTTGAAACCCTAGGGTAAATTCCTTCCTAATTTTTTCAATATTTTTTTTGATTTTTTACCTGCATATTTAAATCATAAATTCACATTAATTTTTAAAATTCCATAGTAATTTTTAAAAAATTATTTTCTTCCAAACCTTAGTTACATAAACTAGGTCCCTTTAAATCAAGAATTTCTCTAATATTTTTTCTAATTTTTTGCCTACATATTTAAATAAAAAATTCACTTTAATTTTTAAAATTCCATAGTAAATTTTTAAAAATCAATTTTTTTGTAAACCCTAGTTGCATATACTAGGTCCCTTTCAATCAAGATTTTTCCAATATTTTTTTGATTTGTTACGTGCATATTTAAATTAGAAATTCACTTTAATTTTTAAAATTCCGTATTAAATTTTTAAAATATCATTTTTTAAGACCCAAGTTGCATATACTAGGTCCCATTGCTTTTGGAGGTATCACTTTACATGTTTATGAGCTTTGTATCCTTTTTATGCATATTCTAGTTCATTGTTTAGATTATATTTGTTTAATATTTTCTTTCATTATTCAAGTTCTTTTCATTATGCCACCTAATATCCTTACATATCTTCCTTTGAGATGAAGTACAAGACTTAGTGGCAACTATCCTAAATTCACCTAAATTCCTTCAATCTGACCATATACCATGGATAAACAACCAACTAGGCTTCCTGATATAGATCCTACACATCTAGATTACACCAATTTCCATGAAGATAATTTTGAAAATGAGTAGTATGAGAATAACAATGATGATATAAACACTGATGTTCATGACCCACTACATCAAGTTCTTGATCCACTTCTACCTATTATTCATAATGATGTTATACTCAACAAAGACTTGATTTTAATTTTTTTTAAAGAAAGTCTTAGGGAATAGCCCTGAGATGATACTCTTATCTTACAATCTATCATGTAAATCAAAAAGGCTAAACAAATTGAGTCTTCCATTCCTTCAGAGCAACTAGTTTTAAATGACACTACGAGGGAAACTATGTCTCAACAACCTCATATAACAACCCAACGTTCCTATGAGGTACCATTAGTTATGGCTAATATATATTTATCTTTCAATGTGGATACCCTTATGCAAGAGATAAAATATCTTCAATCCAAGGTGCTACATATTAAGCAAGGTGCTTTTAAACCAATGCAAGATTTAGATTCTTTTGTTCTACTTTATACACCATTGACATGTCACATTGCTTCTAACTCTTTGCCACTAGGTTTTGTTTAACCCAAGCTCACTCTAAATGATGGCAAGGGTGATATAGAGACACACTTGAGATATTTTCATGTAGCATGCTTAGAATATGTGCCAAATGACTAGATACTAACCAAGTTATTTCCATGGGCCCTAAAGGATTATGCTTTATAATGGTTCTATAGTCTATCAAATCAATTAGTTTCCTAATGAATTTTATCATTAACATTGGTGATAAGGTTTCCTCTACCTAAGTTTCAAAACAAAAACAAAGGTCAAATGAGCATCTCATAGATTATGTTCTTTGATATAAGAATATCTTTGCTAAGATGACTATCCCCATAGTCAATCAAGAGTTACAAGATCTCTTCAAATAGAGTCTTCTACCAACTTTGCATGAATCAATAATGTTCAAAATATTATCTTCCTTTATTAATTTATGTCATACACTAAAGGAAAGGGAAGTCAAACTAATTTCAATGGACAAACTCAAGTACAAAAACATATCTGAAATAACAAATAAGAGTAACAACAAAGTTCCATATAAAGTAAAGGTTAATGATATCAAAATTCAAAATCAACCTATAGTTAATGTGGCCTCATAACCCCTTCAATAAGTGGTTTATCAGCATCTCCTCAGTGGACTTTTACTAATCTACTATTATCTCCAGCCAGAGTCTTGCATCAACTATTGGAATGTAACATCATATCTCTCCCTCCTATTCAAGAAGTTGATCCAACAAAGCCTCTTTCATGGGTATATGATTAGAATGCATTTTGAGATTTTCATAGGGCACCAAACCACACAATAAATAGATGCATTAGTTTGAAATGTAAGATACAAGACTTGATAGATGGCAATGTTATTGATCTTGGCACTCTAGTTGAGCCTCCTCAATCAAAAAAAAATAGGACAAAGATTTAAAAATATTTTCATATCCTTTTCAACAACATTCTAAAAAAAATATAGGGGATACATTAGGTGTTCACCATGTATATCATGAACATCCTCCATTGACTACATATTAAGCACCTTCATTTGAGACACATCCTTTGAGCAACATAATTGGTGCTTAATCTTAGAGTTCTAGCTAGGCATTCCATCTCCTTCTTAGATTATAAGATAGTTGAGGATGATTTAGATTACCATGCACTCTTTATCAAATCTTACATTCATAATCATCTTATTCATAGTGTTCTCATAAACAATGGGTCTAGTGTGAACATGTGCACTATGATATTATTATAGCATTTGGGATATTTAGAGCATGATATTACCTTGATGGACATAGTTATCATTGGATTTAGTGGGCACATACAAATTTCATTGTGTGAGATTATACTTCATTTATAGGTTGGTCTAACACATGTGGCCACACCATTTACTATTTTTCCAATGTAGGAGTTTTTGATATGCTACTTTGTCGACCATAGATCCAAAAACATTGAGCAGTACCTTCTATATCTCATAGATGCATGAACTTCATTCAAACTAATCAAGTTTTTATAGTTGGTAGAGTTTTATGAGTTACCATTCCTGACTTTACAGCTATCTACTACTTTATAGTCACTAGTTTTAGTTTTGCCATCAGTTTTAGTTCTGCCACCAATTTCAATTTCTTCGCTAGTTTCAGTTCTTCCTCTAGTTCATATTCAGACATAGTCAAGGACTCCATCACCAGCATAGAGAGCTCATACACTTCTATAGAGGTCTCTTTTAGAGAAACCATATTTTTATAATCCTAAATAGCTTCCAATTATAGTGTTCACACCCAAGGCAATATCATTAAGATCTCATACCTCTACACATAGAGCACATGCTTAGAGAGCTTCTCTTACTACTAGATGGGTCCCTAAGATCCCTATAGTTGACTCCACTTCTCATAGCTACAAGGGGAACCCACAATTGGTTTTACTATAGAGATTTTAGAGTATTTATAATATACATATATTTTAGAGCCATAGTCTTAGCCCTTCTATCATGCTTCATGATCATGCATGAATCCTCTCCTTGATACAAAAAACAATGCTAAGGAGTCTCTCATGAGACTCATTAGTTAGTATGAGGTATTCTCAGTATTTATTTATATATAAATTCTTTTCAATTACTTGCACATAGTCTCCTTATGATTGATTATACATAGCTAGTATATCAAATATCCAAAAACATTCAAATATATCAAAAATCCAAAAACATTTAAATATATCAAAAATACAAAAACATTCAAATAAAATTAAAAACACCAAAAATATTTCAATTGTATGCATTATACATGTTTTACATTTATACTACCATGTTAGACTTACATTTTCTATTTTATGCTATTATTTGTCAATTTATCTACATTACCATGTTTTACTTGATCTTCTTTGAGTGTGTATAGTGACATCAAGATCCATGATTGCTTCAATCCACCCATTGAGGGTGCATACTAATACATTCAAGACATACATTAATATATCTACCCCTAGAGCATTTTCTACTTGAATAAACCATCCAAGTTATGTCATTCCTACACCACACACTCTAGTTATCATGTTGATGTACATTACTTACTAGCTTACATAGATTACTCTATCGATATTTACTAGTATATAGTACTTGTGTATCTCCTAGCATATACCTAGTCTTATACACCATGTCTTCCATACTTTCACTTCTTGCTTTGATTAGTTAGATGTGATTGTATTTCCACCATAGTACATGCCTTCTTTTCTTACTTTGCATAGCTAGATGTAATTACATTTATTAGTTCTTATTTTTTCTCTTATCCACTCTTGTACGCTTTTTGCCTTGTGTGCTTGTTGATTGTTTGCTTTTCATTGTTTTCAATTCCATGATCCACATCATGCATTATCTTGCTTCTTGGATCTCATGATGGACATCATGCTCCATCCCTGCTTGATAAATAATTACTAATAACTAACATTTCTAATTTGATTCAGTATATTTCACATGATATTACATTGTTATATCTATCTAGGCATACCCCTATTGATCTAACAATCCCCAATACAAACTATGTTATATCTTGGGACATCATTTTGATCATCATTACTATATCATATATTTTGTAGCATAACATAATTTTATGGCTCTTTCTTCTAAAGGAATTAACTATAGGGTTTTCATTCCTACCCTGAGAAGAGTGGGCAACAAACAAGGGTTTTGTCATAGAGATCAGAGATCCTATTGATAAAAAAAATAGTTTTTAGAACACTCAAAATAGCAATCAAAGGCCAAACCAAATAGAATAGACACAAAAAATAGTTATGCTTACAAAATAATCATCAAATTTAGTAAAGGACAATAATGCTAGACATGGAAAATAGTGGTAGATAGTAGGGTTTCATATTTTTTGTGCTCCTATCCAAACAACAAAAACCTAGGTTTTATAGAAACAAGAAAAAAAGGTCAGATCAAATACAATTTTGTCACATATATATTAATTTATATTTATTAGTTTTAGTATAGTTTTTCTTAGAGAATATAGATATAGGGGGCATCATGCACAACATGATGACTCTCACTTCTAGTTCTAGATTGGGAAGTTGGTATAACTTGAAGATCAAAATCCATGTTATAGACACCAATGATTGGGGGCAATGTGCATGACACATTTGAATTATTTTCTTTCCAAGTTCAATATATTACCCAGGCATTCTCACCAGTTGCATGCCTTATTCCATCTATAGGTGGTTGGCATTATTTTGGAGTGGATTTCATATAGGCCTAACCTCCACATTCTTGTGTGGCTTCCACATAAGCCTAGTTTCTAGTTTTAGAGTGGATTACATACAATCCTAATCTCCTCCTTTTAGAGTAGCTAGTATTGGCCTAATTTATAGTACACATTTGACTATCTACACCACATTGCTAGATTTCATAACATTCATGGGCTTTAAGAGCCATCTCATATAACACACATTTATATTGGTATCAGTTTATAGCTTCACTTAGTAGGAAATGATGGAGCCAAAGGTTTAGCTATCCTTGAGCCACTTAGAGGGATTCAATATATAGTCCAAACATTGATTAACATACACATGATCACATAGCTTCATTTAGATGATGGAGCTAAAGGGCCAGCCTTTGCATTCTTCAACCACTCTCGAGGAATTGAGCACTCAACTACATTCATGATATTGCTCTTAATATAACACATATCCAACATATCTAGCATCATCCAAAATTACTTAGCATCATAATAATCTTTTTATTGGTCCATGTACTTAGTGAGGTGTATTTGTTCTTTTCTCTTCCTCTCTCTCTTACCCATATTTTGTACGTACTTATTTTAGATATAGTGTATCTAGTAAGAATGGATATACTCTTTGTTTTCTATTGTAGATTTGGAATTCATAATGTGCTCTCTCTATACACACCCAACATCACATATCTTCATGGGTTTCACCTTTATAGGTATGTTCAGGTACACTTTCTACTTTTCCTTCATCCTAGTATTTCACTTTGCTACACCATTAGAATAAAGGGAGGGAAATTTAGTCATATAAAATGTCTAAATTGGTAGCTTGAGTGTGGCTTGTGACACCCTATCCATAGGTCCCTCTTGCATTCTCTAATAACCCTTTTAGACACCTTTTGGCTTATTCTCAATCATCTATAGACTTTTGAGCCCTGATTGCATCTCATCCAGGTTACATTTCCAATGCTAGTTCCATCCCCCAAGTCTTAAGCTTGTAATATAATAGCATTGGGGTTGGACTATAGCACTATAACCTAGGGTGTCTCATTCCCAATGCTCCTTTCCAATCACATTTTGATCCTAGATGACCATTTCCTTTTGATTACTCTTCCTCATTATGTTGGCCTAGTACGAATACATTTAACCCATGACCAATAGATCTCTATAAAATCCCATTCAAGTTCATTTATAAGGGGTTGGAAAAGATTATAAAATCAAGTAAGAATACAAGCAAGACCACTAAGGTAAATTTAACTATTCTCTAAATATAGCCATTTGATACATCTACTAATATATTCAAACCCTCACATTAGTCCCTAGCCCCCTCACATCAGTCACTAGCCACCTCAAGTGATCTCAATTTGGTATTTTTGCATCTACATAACACTATTACACAAAGCACATCAAGTTGGAGAACTACATATGACTTGAACCCTCTTGAGAGTATTGGTATGTAGGAAGCACGCCCACATAAGGGGTGTAGATACACGTTCAATGAATCTTACACACACTAACCCCCCCCCTCTTTCTCAAGTTTTATTTAAGCACTATGAAGGTCTAGGGTTGGAGATTAAATTACCTCTAAAAGCAACTCCATCAACATTCGAGATATAAAATTTCATAGGTAGGTTCACATAGGGACAACAAACAAAACTCATAAAACTTAGATCTCTGTGACTAGTTTAGACAATAGCAAAAAGACCTGGATTATCCATCAAACCCCAAAGTGTTCTATTTTTTTCACTCCTATCCTTTCATTAAAAAAAATTCAGATCCTGATTCACAACACTATCGTAGTCCTACATAGCTAGTTTTAGCCTATATTTCAGTCATCTTAGTTTATTTTTAAGCTAAGTTACATTTCTCCTCTTTCATTACTATTTTTAGAAAGCTACAAAAATCAAATAAATTATACAAATTAGTACTATAATTGTTGAAATATTATTTACTAATTTATTGTTCCAGACACTTAACTAAATTAGGAGCAAAAAATAAATATTCCCAAAATTGTTAAATCACCTATAAAATCAAGCCCCCATTTCATGAATGGTTGGTCAACTTGGATGGTATTGAAGGATAAGGCTACTAGCCTTTATTTTCCAATAAAAAAAGCACACTTTTCACACCTTCTTACCCATGCATAGGAGTCCTTTAAGAGACTAGGCTAGTAGTATCCTACTCTCATGATTTTTTATGCTATTATTTGAGGATAGAAATGACCACTTGTAGGCCCATCATGAAATTATTCCAAAATTTATCCTGCTTGCTCCATTTTCACACATCTAAGTAACATAAAATTAAGGTATCTCTTAAAAAGGACTGCATATATAAGGACATAGGGTATATATGGACTCCTAAATTATCTCCTTCTTGATATATTTAAGTTGGTTGGACGCTCCCCTATTTACAAGAACCTTGTCATGGCTTGTATCTAAATTGTAGCATGTGAAAGTGTTGCTGCTTGGGTTCATCTTGAAATAAAAAAGATTATTCTTTATTCCCTTAGAGATATAATGTTATTTGTTCACATATACTTCTCCCTCTTATTAGTTTGGTGGTTTTAATCTCTACATCATATTCCTTCACTTTAGTAATTCACCTGCCCTCTTTTCATTTAAGTTCTTATTGAGATGGAAATCTTTGACACTTAGATGAGATACCATGATGTTTATCTTATTGTTTGAGACCATATATCTAATTCTTTTAATCTTGTTATGACTTCCAAGACTTGTTTTTATACAAAAGTATACCTCTTTTCATAATCTCCAAGCCCTTGATTAAAGAGGACAATGGGTTGCTCATCTCCTTCATTGTTTTGTTGCATTAACATGGCAAATATGGTGTCAATATTAGAGAAATCATTCAAAAAGAAGTTTTTGGACAATTTGGGGTTAATCAAAGTAGGTGATTGTGCTATATCTTTATTTATAGCTTCAAAATTACTTCCCCCTTCTTTAATCCACCTAAATGTTTGATGTTTCATTAACATAGTTGTCAAAGGTTTTATACGGCTTGTAAAAATAGGTATAGACCTTCTTAAGAAATTTATTTTGCCAAGGAAACTTTACATCCCCTTCTTATTCAATGGTGGTGACAAAGCCAAGATAAATTTCACTCTTTTAGGATCTATAGTCATCCCATCCTTTGAAATAATGTGCTCAATTAGCTTGCCCTCATGGACTATAAAAACACATTTTTTAGGATTCAAGGATATCCCAAACTACCTACAAATTTCAAAAATCATTTTAGAGGAGCCAAGTGATTACTATCATCTTTCGAGAAAACTATGATATCATTAAGGTACACTAACACCATTTTATTAATCAAATCTTAGAAGGCCATATCCTTTGCCTTTATAAATGTAGCCGTTTAATTAAAGATTCCAAAATACATCTTTTTGTAGGCATAGGTGCCCCATTTAGTTATGAAGGCAGTTTTGTATTGATCTTCTTCCTTGACCAAGACTTGGTTATAACTTGAATACCCTTCCAAGAGTGAAAAATGTTTAGAATATGAAACCATTTGAAGTATTTTTTCTATTAAAGGAAGGTGTGATGATCCTTTAAAGACACCCTATTTAAATCCCTAAAATCAACACACAACTTGATTTCCCCATTCTTCTTCCTTATAGACACTAGATTAGTATCCCATGAGGAGTGCTGAATGGGTAAGATAATGTTTGATTTGATCAATTTGATTAGTTATCTATTAATCAAAACCTCAACCTTGGGATTTATAGGTCTTTGATTTTGTCTTACTGATTTTGCATTTGGATCTAGTTTAATGGTGTGTTGGGCTAGACTAGGATCAAAACCTTTAAGGTCACCTATTCCCATGAAAATAAATCTAAAAATTCCCTACATAATTAAACAAAGGCAACCTTCTCAACCTTAGTACATACCTTTCACAACTTGAGGAGTTTATCTTTGAATATTTCAACTCTTTCAAAAATTTCTTCACTTACATCCATGCCTAAATTTTCTTTTCTCATCTGATCTTCTTCATTGAAGATACTTTCAAGGGTCACCAATCCTTTGGGATGTTTATTGGACTGCAACTGCACTATTTGGTCACCATATTGTTGTTTGAGATTAACTTTATTTTTGAGGAGAATTTAACTTCCTCACATAAAAAACATGTAATCTACCTATCATTATCAAAGACTTGCCAACTTGCATCATTATCTAGAATGGATGGTCTCACCAATACCTTAACATGTGGTTGGTGTTTCTCATTTTCACATCATTTACAATATCAAAATGTGCTCCTATTATTGCCAACCTATCAACATACTGATTAATCTCTCTTAGCATTGATTTTAAGTTGAAATCTTAAAATTATTTAATGAGGTCTGAAATCCTATGCTTGTATGCCTTTAAAAATGATTTTTGGTAGTATTTTTTCCTCTAACTTGTTATACCACTAATTCACTATCCCCATATGCCTACAATTACTTTATACCTTTCTTCCTTTCCCATTAGAGCCCATGAACAAGTTCCTCATACTCTATTGTATTAAAGGAGCAACCAAATTAGAAGCTAATGTCAAAATATTACTTCTCTTTACAAGAATAAATAAGCATGACACCTACCCTTAGTCCATGTTTACTCCTAGAACCATTAAATAATAATTGCCACATTCCCTCTTCATATTTAATAAGCTTTGAGAGATATGGTATATTTTATTCTTCTTCATGCATAAAATAAAATCCTAGATCAGTTTATTTGATGTGTTTGAAAGGGTCAAACTCATGATTCTCTTTACCCCATACATCTAAAAAGAGGCCATGTTTGCAATCTAGAGATACAATTAGTTCTTGGTCATTGAATTGATATCCATCATCAATAATAGTGAAATCTATGTTAGATGAGTTTGTTACATAAGGCTCCACATGAAAATTAGTTAAATCTTCAAAATTAATAGAGACCTTAACACTATACCTAGTTCTGAATGTCATATAGAACCAATCTGAAGTGAAGTATCACCCAATCTTAGTAGTAAAATCTCTTGATAAGTAAATAAAAATTGAGGTGGCACATCAAAAACTACCACATTTTGAGAGATAGATAAAGTAGGACAAGCATGAATATTCAACTTCAAACCTTTGATAATTCCAACTATTTTAGTAGTCAATCCATCTAGTTATAATACTCCCTTTGAGTTTGGTTCATACTTTAATTTTAGCTTATTAACTAATTACTTTGGCATGACTGAACTAATTGCTCCACTATCAATCTATAAATTGTGTATCAATGAGTATCTAATGATGATGGAGATATATAATGGAGGAGGTTTATCTTTTCTTTGATGTTTTATTAGTTTCCCATCCTTGATATTCAATTCATTTGTCAAAACTACCCCTCTTTCACTAGGTTACCTAGGTGATGCATTGAGTTTGGATAGCTCATTTTGGAGAAGGTCTCTTTAACCAGGTATGGATATTGTTTCCCAAATTGGGATGATTAAATTAACCTTCTTCATCTACTACACAATATTCATATAAGAGCTTCCAACCTTATCACGCATTCTAGAAGTCATAGCACGACCACTAGCTTTTGAAACTTGATACATAGGAGAAGGCATAGAAAGAAATCTAAAATTATAAGTTTTTTTATTTACCTGAGCCATGGAGGTTGAGTTTGGCATACCTAATCCTTGAGGTGTTTGAGATTTCAGATTTGGTCCACTATTTTCTCCTTGTACTTCTTCAACTGCTCTCTTCTTTGACCTTATATTTGTGGCTACGGAGCTTAAACCAATGTTGAGATTACCTTGATGGTTGACTACACATGAGTCCTCTTAATATTAATTAATCAAGGTATAATTTGATTGATAATATCTTCCATTTTTCTCTCCTCCACTAGGCATATACTCTTAATTCATCGAAGGCATTGTTCCCCATTAAGCCATATATGTTGGTGTAGGTTTTTTAATCCATTATATGGTTTTCTTAAACATATATATTAAACTTGCTTAGTTTTAATAATTAGGTAACTTAGGTGTAATAATGAGATCATAATTTCACATGCACATGCTTATTTTTAGTCAACATCGTTTCACTATTCATTTAGAAACCAATGTTAACAAGTGGGGCTTGGCATGTTGCACATGGGGTTCTTATTCACTTAGCTACTAAGCTGTATTATCCTTTCCAAATGGATGTGGATCAATAAATTTTATCTACCTATATAAGGACCTATTAACCAAGGCACATAAGAGCAATTACACATTGTCAATTGGTTATTTTAGATTATAAATTATAAGAGTGTGATCTATTTGGTCTTCATGCCATCTATGTAGTGTAATGGAGTGTTGAGATACTTAGTTGTGACCTGAGACAACTTGGATAGCTTTGATAGATTTGAGATTCAAGCCAATATAATTATTTTTAAACCTCCATATTTGAATTCAATCTATCCCTATTATGCTCTTATGTTATTTCATTCATTATAATAAATTTATGTGTTTAATCTTCTAGTATTCGATCTTGGATGTCTCATTAGTAGTCGATTCTAACATTGTATTATAGTAGAGATGGTAAATGGACATCATTTTATTTTATTATTTAAAATATTTAGTAGATAATATGTAGTTTCATCCTCCTCTAACTTCCTAAATGACATTTTCTTATGAGTTTTGTTACTTCCTTCTTGTTTGCTTCAAAATAGCATTTATCTTGTTTTGGTCTATGTTATTGGCTAATAAGCAGGATAAAGGGCTATTTTATTATGGTGGGTGATCTATTACATGATATTTTATTTATATCCTTAAATAAGGTCTTTATTTTGTTTTCACAAGTCCAAGTTATCTGGTCAAAGTCTTGAAGCTAAGAAACGTAGTGAAATTGCAATTTAGAAATCTTAAAATTGCCACTTTCTCTCTTATCAAGATCTTATGTGGTATTTATTGGCAAAATTTGGCCTACGTACCAGGATTTTATTGATTCAAAATAAGAATCTAAGTAAGATCCTAATTTAAGAGTGATCTAATGTCACAATGAACATATGGAGTTCAAGAGAAGATCACTTTCCATTTGAAAGCTTTTGAAACACTTTAAGCAAACTTAAAGTGTGAACTTCATGATTTTAAGGATCTAAACCATCACAAGCACATCATAAATAAATGGATAGACCATTTTGATTTTTCATTTTATAAATATGATAAAGAATCATCTTAGAGCCAAAGGTGAAGTCCTTCATGACTAAATCATGCTCTATGAGTTGGGTACTGTTGACAATTTGGACCCCACAGGTCAAATTGCCACCCGTATCATTCAAAACTATGCATACCATGCCATTTTGTCTTATGAGTTAGTAATTGGTCCCAAAAAATCCTTGAATAATCCATGGTTAATAGGTCTTAAGGTTGTTTAAGTGATTTAGGGTCTTTTCTTTCACTTGTCTTGTTCTTTGCAGGAAAGTATTGATGTTGATTAGAGCAGTAAAAGGAGCAAGTTTTTCAAAAAAATTGATAAAGCAAAAGTACAAGTTTATTTTATTTTAGGAATCTTTCTCACCAAGTGTTCATTATTTACAATTTTTTGTTTTTTGGGTTTTTGTCTAAGTGTCAGGAATTGTTTTGGACATTTTATCTGAAACAATCTTTTCGAAGGGTTCTTTTCAAAAATTCTGAAGGGTTCTTTTCAAATATTCTAAAAGGTACTTTCCTTTTAGAAAAGATATTTTAAAGGTTTATGAAAGACCATTTCAATAAATATTAAGGGTTATTTCCTTTTGAAAATGGTTTTTTGCAAAATTTTGAAAGGCACTCTAAAGGGCACTTCTTGGGAAAAGGGGTCATTTTCAATAAGGTTGAAGGGTGCTTTCCTTTTTGAAAGGGAATTTAAATAAAAAAATAGGGAACTTTACAATAAATTTGAAGGTCCATTTTTGAGGAAAAATGTTCAAGGCCAAAGAAAAGGAATGCCTTCTTTCAAGAGAATTGCCCACAGAAATAAGTTCTGAAAGAAAAGCCCAAAAAAATTCCTCCAAATGAAAATATTGAAGAAAAGTCAAATAAATTATTACACGTAAAAAATCCAAATAAATTCTTCTAAAGTAATAATCTTGAGAAAATGCTGAAATAAATTATTTTGAAAAAAAATCTGAAATACAAAGCCCGAAAGAAGTATTGCCAAAACAAAAGAAAGTTTGGAGAAATTATTTTCGAAAAATTACCTAAAACAAAAAAAGTCTAAAGGCAATGGCCTAAAAGGTTAATTCTTTTATGAGAATGTTCCATGAGAAAATAGTTTAAAGAAATAGCTAAAAACAAAAATATAAAGGAATTAATGATAGTTTCATGGACTTTAACTTTAGCGTCAACAAATAGTCATTAGGATTCAAATAACAAATGACAGGGCTAAAACATCAAGTTTGAGCCCTGGTAAGTATCCATTTGCAAAGGTCAAGTTTTCAAAGGTTTTATCAATATTTCTTTGAGATTTACACTTGTCAAGATCTTATGATCAGATATTGATGATTGTGGGAGTCTAAGACTACAATAAGGAGCATGCTAAGTTTTAAATTCAAGGATCAAATCATTCACACTTGGAAGGGACATGTAACTACCTTTGACATGGCTTTGATAGTTCTTAAATAAGGGACTTGAATGCATGAGGGGATTAAGGATATTTGTAGTGACTTTGGATGATTGATCTCATGATCAAAGTAGTTGTATACTTTCAATGTTGAGGAGCTCAAGAACAATAAGGAGGGATCCACAGTTATTGGTACCTTCTCTCAGTTCCCCACTTTGACATGCAATTCTCTCTTCTCTCTTGTCCTTTATTCTATATATACAAGCTTTTGAGTCATTTTAAAGATCAATTTTTTCCATGTTTGGAGAGCATCTATATTTTTCCTCTTTTGATGAATAAGATAAATTTCATATATCCTCAAAAGGCTATGTTTTAGTGTATTTTCATGGTCTATTGGGAGATGAAAGTGATAGTTAAGGCTTCATATCATCTTCTCCTATCCATTATACCTATTTTTAGGTTTTAAGCTCATCCTTGTAGGTTACATAGTGTGCTATATCATTTTTTTATATGGCAAGTGCAAGATCTCTCTAGCATCTTTGACAGACCTATTGAATAATTGCCTTAGATCATGCACAAGCTTGAGCCCTTATGTGAAATACTAATGCTTAGAGGATACCATTTGAGTAGTGTAATTAAATTCACATCCTTGTTTATCTTCTCAATGCATGTCAAGTAGATGAAGGTCATATTTTTAGTGTATCACCATCATAGATAGGATTTCCCTTTAAGTTGCTTTCTTACCATTTCCCTCTTCCCTTTTATTCAATAATTTGTGGTATAAACTAGGGATCCTAAGTGATAAACCAAAGGGAGCTAGCCCTTAAAATCTATAGATTTAATCCATTGATTAGGTCACCCATAGCCTAGGATTGTTTCCATATTTTAATAGACTATGAAGGCCTAAAACTACCTTCACAAGGGTGCAAGTCTGATTGACAATAGTTTTTGGCATGCCCAATGGGAAACTTACTCCTTGGCATAGCTAAAGCTTGGAGCTGAGGAGAAGCATTTGCAGTAGAGGAGAATATCTATCCTCATCACAATCTAAAGATTCTTTATGTTACATAGTTTATAACATCATTGAGACAATTATTTCATGACAAAGGTTATTACAAGGTTAGATAACAAAGGTATTCATTTTCAATTCATTGAGTTGTCTTGTACATCATATAAGAGATAAATATTTAGTAGGACAAATTTATATCCTAAAAAACAATATCTGTCTCCTGATTATCTTACTATTTTGATCACTACAAACCTCACTATCCAAATGGATATAAAAAACTAGGTGTTTGTTCCATTTAATAGAGGTAGCCCACTGAATTTAGCCTAGTTTAATGACATTTATGTGTCTACCCTCAAGAGTGTCTCATTATTCTTAGATAAAATCAAACAACCCTAATTGAGCATATCTAAGATGTAGCTAATCTTTGTTTAGTCCATAATATTGTTGAGGATAATGTTGCTATTAGATTACTTGGTGCTTCTTTCAAAGGAAAAACATTGTAGTGGTATAAAAACTTCCCACTAAATTCCATTTATACCTAGGATGAATTGGGTGAAGCCTTAGTCAAGCAATTTGAAGATGATTTTGATCACCTCTCTTTGGTTGAGTAGTTAACTACCATAAAGAGATCTCATGAGTTTATGTTTGATTTTAACCTCAAATTCCAAAAAACATGGACTAGGATACTTGTGCTGATTAGGCCATCCCCTAGATATGCATTCTTATATTATTTAAAACCCCTTAACTTTGACATTAGTTTGATGATATAGTTAATGGGTGGTACTACCTTTCCAAATGCTTTTGAGGTTGAAATAAGGGCAGAGAATAGTTTGATACAAGTTGGTAATCTTTCTCCAAGGCCTCCAATACCTATATTCTTAGAATTTAATTCTATATTAACCCCTCAAATTCCTCAAATTCCATCCTTATCTCCTATTCCATCCTCTCAAGCTCAAATTACAGCCCCTACTAGTCAAGATAGTGAGATAGGAGGGTTGAAAATCTTTCTACAATTCTTTGGGAATGAAATAGTGCAACTCAAGAGGTAATGATTTCAAGCTAGTAGACCTTATCAATGACAAAATTAGACTACCCACCAGCCCTTTAGAGATCAAAGGCCTCCTTATCAAGGTTTCAGAGAAAATAGACCACTTTACTAGGCACAAGGAGCCATAACTCCAACTAAGACATATGTTTCCCTCAATCCTAATGCTTCTTCTACTTCAAATGCCATTGTTCCCATCCCACCTCAAAACAACTTGATGTAAGATTCAAGTTGGCAACTCTCAAATCTCAATGATGCTCAAAACTAGGCCTTGGTATCACAGAACATCACTATGCCACAAATGACACAAGCAGATTTTTATTTTCAAGGAGGTCAGTACCAAGATACAAGTTTGGAATCTTAAGGAGAGACTCAACAATTTTAAGGGCATCCTGATGCCATTAATTTAAATTGGCAAGTGGAATATCATGTTGCTTTTACTTAGGGTGTTGAATTTAATAATGTAAATGGTCAAGTTAAAGTTATAACTAGAGCTAAAATAAGAGACACTGATGAGGTATAGGAGGTGAAAAATGCTTCAAGTACTTCTAATGTTGTTTCTAAGAGTAAAAAATAATAACTTGATGCCCCTACAACTTAGAAAAATTAGAATATAGAGGTTAGTAAAGTTCATTAGATACCTCTAGTTTGTGAGTAGCCAGTGTTTTAGAAAGTGAAACCAAAGATTGGTGGGTATAGTTTCAATATATTGGATCAGTTGAAGAAGTATAATATCAAAATTATCATGTAGGATTATCTTTCCATCCCAAGACAAAAATATATGCTCATCCAAGAGCTTTCATCTCTCAAATTATCTCCAAAATCAGTTGAAAAAGAAGGTGTTGTCTTAACTAATTCAGATCATCCAACTAAGAAACAAGAACAAAAAGTGAATGTGATTGTAAATGTGGACAAAAATGAGTTAAAATAAAATAATACTCATATTTTCTACCTTTATTTGATAGTGGGTGATGCTTTGGTTCATAACTGTATTGTGGATAGTGGAACTATTAGTACAATCATGCCTAAACAAATTATAGACAAGCATGACCTTGTTTTTGAGCCAAACACTAAGGGGGTATTGAAATTGGATGGGTCAACAAAAAAAATGGTAGGAATCATAAAATATATAAAATTGACATTACATGTTTTCCCCAATTTTACTATTCACTAAGATGTTATCATGGTAGACTTGCCTCCTTACTTTGCTATGTGCCTTTCAAGGGACTTCACCTCAAAGATTGGGGGATATCTATCAGTGTATTGGAATTATTTGATGTTTATAACTAGGTATGGTACCAAGGTAACAATTCATTCTAAACCTATTGCATGTTTCCATTTGGAACCATATATGCCAAGTGTTGTGAACACTAACTGTATCATCTTGGATAAGGTACCAAAAACTAGTGGAGTTAAAAAAGTATCACCTTTGGATAGAGTTATAGATTTGTTTATTGATGATTGGGATTCCACTTTGCATGAGCATGATCCTTATAAGCTGATTGAAGAAGGACTTGGTGTGTATTGCCTTCATGAGAATGATGCACCAATTCTAACCATGGTGAAGGATGATGAGTTTAGTGAAGGTTTATGGAAATTATACTTTGATGGATCAAGAAATAAACATGGTACTAGATTCAGAATGATGTTGGTTTCTCCAAAAAAGTAGAGATATTTTTTTTATTAAGTTTTAGTTTGGTTTTTCAAACACTGTTGCAAAGTATGAGGCACTAGTTCATGGTTTGTAGTGGGATAAGAAGATGGAAGTCAACACTTTGTAATTTTTTGGTGATAGTGAACTTATAGTTCACCAAGTAAGAGTTTTGAATATATGCAAAAAAAAATTCTTAAATATTATAGGCATAGAATATGGGACTTAAATATTTTTAAGCATTTAACATTCATAAAATACCAAGAGGTGAGAACAAACATGTAGATAGGTTAGCTACTATTAGGGCATAGTTTAGTATCCCAGCTAATATAAAAAGTGAAAAAATTTAGTCACACATAAAGGTGGTTGTAAGGCATTCTATTCTAGATAATCATGAGAATTAGCAAGTATTTGAAGATGACAATCAAATTGTGAGATTCCTAGAAGAAGAGGCTAAGTTTTCATCAAGAAACCAATCAAAGTATTTATAGTAGTTTGGTGATCAGATTATGAAACTATAAATGAATAAGTTATCCAAGGGATTGGTCACACTTGAAATCATTTTCAGTGATGATGATGAGATAAGGAAGGAACCGTCATCCTTGTCAACAAAAGAAGATCACTATGCTAATCTAGAGATTGTAGCTAGTAAGAATTTGAAGTTGGGTAAGGTATGCACTCCTTCACAAAAGAAGTATTTCATTAAATTATTCACAAGTTTTACTGATGTATTTACATGGAAATATAGTGATCTCAAATGATTTGACCCAAGTCCAGCTCAACACACCATTAAGTTAGAAGCTAAAACTAAACCAGTGAGACAAAGACAAAGGCCCATTAATCCTAAGCTTGAGCCTTTGATGAGAGTTGAGCTTCATAAGCTCATAGCGTTAGCTATTATATTTCCAATCAAGCACTCAACTTGGGTGGCAAATTTTGTTCTGGTATAGAAGAAGAATGGTGAGATTAGATTGTGTGTTGAATTTCATGATTTGAACATGAATTCACTTAAAGATCACTATTTATTGCCATCAATGGAACAAATTTTATAATTGGTTGCAAGTTCAGAGAGGTTTTCTTTGTTATATGGTTATAGTAGCTATAATTAGATTTTGGTCAAGAAAGAGGACCAATTTAAGACAACCTTTACAACCAAGTGGGGGATATTTGCATATAGAAAGATGCCCTTTGGTTTATCTACTATTGGAGTAACCTTTTAGAGAGCCATAGATATGGCATTCCAAGGCCTTTTTAACAAGTTTGTAGTTATTTATTTGGATGATATAATAGTGTTTTCAAAGAGTGCAGATGTTCACATGGTTTATCTCAAGCAAGTGTTCGAAAGGTGTAGGCAATTTGGGTTATCTCTAAATCCCAAAAAGTGTGTCTTCTTAGTTTATGAAGGTAATATTCTTGGACATGTGGTTTTAAAGTATGGTTTAAGCATAGATCCTAAAAAATTAGACTCTATTATTACACTATCCTTGCCTAATCATAAAAAGTATTTGCAAAGCTTCTTAGGGAAAATCAATTTCATAAGGAGATATATCTCAAATTTTACCATTCTAGCTAAGCCATTTACATCCATGCTAAAGAAGAATCATAGCTTTAGCTGGTCCAAATAAATATTAAAGAGTTTTGAGGATATTAAGAAGGCCATAGCTAGTGTTTCTACACTTATAAATCCAAATTTTATAAAGTATTTCATTTTGTACAATATGGTAACATGAACACCATTTCAAGCATTCTTATGCAACAATATCATAAAGCTTTAGAGAAAATAATAGCCTTATTTTTTCAAGGATTGGAAGAGTATGAAACAAAGTACTCTTTTATTGAAAAACATGTACTTTCAGTTATAAGGTCTTTCAAAAAGTTTAGATATATGTTGTCTAGCAATAAGATACACCTAATGGTTTCTCATCTGAGCATCAAGGAGTTACTTTTGAACAAAGATATAAATGAGAAGAGGGTTGGTTGGATAACCAAGGTAATGGAGTATGATATGGAAATTAAGGTCACAAAGCTAATTAGAGGCAAAGGACTTTGTGATCATCTATCTCAATATTTTCAAGAGACTAATGAGGTTGTTTTGGTGTCAAATAATGAATAGGTTGCAGTTGGTCATACCTCACTTTCCAATTGGTTTCATGACTTGGTAAGATATCTCCAAGATGGTATTTATCCCTCTCATCTAATTTCTTCAAAGAGAAGATATTTTAGGTTGAAATCAATTCCATTTTTGTTTGTTGATTGTGTTTTATTCAAAAAAGATATCAATGGTATGTTGCTAAGGTGTATTAAGCCAAGCCAAACTCAAATTTTTCTTGAAGAATTTCATGATGGATATGGTAGAGGACATTTTTCACAAAAAATACATCCCTTAAGACCATGAGAGGTGCATACTATTGGCCTAGTACATTTGGTGATTGCCATGCATGGATTAGGAAGTGCAAACAATGTGCCATGTTTGTAGGAAAAGTGAAACTTACAACCTTACCTCTTCAACCAATCATGGTGGATCAACCTTTTGTACAATAGAGATTGGAATTTATTGGTCTCAAAAATCCTCCTTCAAGTTTAGGACATAAATTAATTATAACTACTATAGATTACTTCACACATTAGATAAAAGTAGTAGCATTGAAAGAAGCAAATGAAACTAATGTTCCAGATTTCTATGAAGGTTTGCTTACTAGATTCAGAGTTCCTTCAACTATTATTTTTTATAATGAAATAGCTTTTATGAGAACTATGATCATCCAAGGGGTTGTCCAACATGGAATTTATCTTAGTACTTCATCAAACTATTATCCACAAGGCAATGGCCTTGCTAAATCTATAAATAAGAACCTATTGAGGATCATAAGAAGGACTATTGAAGATAATCAAAGGTCATGGTATCTCAGGTTGAATTCAGCTTTTTGGGTTGATAGGGTCACCTATAAAATATCAATATCCAACTCTCCATACAAGCTGGTATATGGTAAGGAAGCAAGGTTACTCATTTCTCTTGAGTTTCTTGATTTAGAACTAATGCATCAACTTGAGTTGTTAGAGAATGAGCCTATGGAGATCAGGTATGCTAAGATTATGGAGTTGGAAGAAGTAAGAAATCATTCCATGCTAGCCATAAAAATTCATCAAGCACAAGTGAAGAGAGCTTTTGACAAAGGAGCTTCTTCATGAAATTTTAAAGAAGGAGATTTGGTCCTCAATTAGGATGAGGATAGAGCTAAACTAGGAAGGCACATAATGTTTGACTCCCATTAGAGTGAGCCATACATAATATTTAGCTACAAATCTCACAATGCCTTCCAACTTGTAAAGATGGATGGTGAGGATCTTCCAATTCCAATCAATGGAATACATTTAAAACATTACTAATGAAGAGCTAAGTTCCTTGTACATAGTTAGTTTGTTTATTTTCTCCAATTTTTGTTTATGCACATTAGTTATTTTTATTTTGTCCTAAATAAGTGCTTTGTTTGCACTTGTGCTTTGTTTAGTTAGTTTTCCCCACTTTGTGTGTTTCCCTTCTTATTTTAGAGGATGAAGTTGTCTTATTTTAGTCAAAATAGAATTTTCAGTCATGGATCCAATTTGTCATTAATTTTTAAATCCAAATGTCATATATATGGTCTAGTTCTTAAGCATAGCCGGCATGCTTCCCAGTTGAGTCACCAAAATGTTGACAATTTTGACCCCACAGGTCAAATTACCACCCTTATCATTCAAAACTTTGTATACCATGCCATTTTATCTTTTGAGTCAGTAATTGGTCTTGAAAATTCCTTAAAGAATCCATGGTTAATAGGTCTTAAGGTTGTTTAGGTGATTTAGGGTCTTTTATTTAACTTGTCTTATTTTTTTACAGAAAATTATCGATGTTGATTAGATCAGTGAAAGGAGCAAGTTTTCCAAGAAAATTGATGAAACAAAAGTACAAATTTATTTTCTTTCAGGACTCTTTTTCACTAAATGTTCATTCTTTTAGAGTTTTTATTTTTGAGGTTTTTTCTAAGCGTTATGAATTATTTTAGACATTTCATCTGAAGCAATATTTATGAAGGGTTCTTTTCAAAAAAATTGAAAGGTACTTTCCTTTTGAAAAAGATATTTTCCAGGTTTCTAAAAGACCATTTCAAGAAAGCTGAAGGATTCTTTGTGAAAATTCCAAACGGACTTTTTCAAAATTTTGAAGGGTTCTTTCCTTTCGAAAAAGGTTCTTTGAAAAATTATGAAAGGTTCATTGGAAAAACTCTGAAGGGCACTTCTTGAGAAAAGCAGTCATTTTCAAGAAGGATGAAGGGTACTTTCCTTTCAGAAAGGGAATTTCAAGTGAAAAACAATGCACTTTACAAGAAATCCAAAGGTCCATTTTTGAGGAAATTTTTTCAAGACCAAAGAAAAGGAATGAATTCTTTCAGAAGATTTGTCTATTGAAATAAGTTCCAAAGGAAAAGTCCAAAAGAATTCCTTCGAATGAAAAGCCTGAAGAAAAGTCAAAGAAATCATTCCAAGCCAAAAGTTCAAATAAATTCTTTCGAAAGAATAAGCTTAAGAAAATTCTAAAAGAAATTATTTTGAAAAAAAGGCTGAAACAAAAATCTTGAAAGAATTATTGCCAAAACAAAAGAAAGCTTGAAAAAATTCTTTCAAGAAAATTACTTAAAACAATAAAATTCTGAAGGGAATGGCCTGAAAGGTTAATTCTTTTGATAGAATTGTCCATGAACAAATAGTCTAAAGAAATGGCTAAAAACAAAAATTCAAAGGAATTGATGACAGTTTCATAGACGTCAACTTCAATATCAACAAATAGTCATTGGGATTCAAATAACAAATTATGGGCCCACAAACATCAAGTTTGAGCCCTTGTAAGTAGTTATTTGAAAAGGTCAAGTTTTCAAAGGGTTCATCAAGATTACCTCAAGCTTTACACTTGTCAAGATCTCATGATAGGATATCAATGATTATGGGAGTCCAAGACTATAGTAAGGAGCATGTTAAGTTTTAAATGCAAGGATCAAATCATTCACACTTGGCAAGGACATGTAGCTACCTTCGACATGGCTCTAACAATTCTTAAGTAAGGGGCTTGAATGCATGAGGGACTCAAGGATATTTGTAGAGATTTTGAATAGCTGATCTCATGATCAAACTAGTTGTATGCTTTCAATGTTGATTAGCTTGAGAACAATGAGGGATCTATAGTTATTGGTATCTTCTTCCCTTAGTTCTCCACTCTAACATGTAAGTCTCTCTTCTCTCTTTTCTTTTATTTTATACATACAAGCTTTCAAGACATTATAAAGATTGATTTTTTCCATGTTTAGAGAACATCTATATTTTTCCTTTTTTGATGAATAAGATAAAGTTCATATCTCTTCAAAATCTTCTGTTTTAGTGTATTTTCATGGTCTATTGGGAGATGAAAGTGATAATGAAGTCTTCCTCTCATCCTATCCTTTCATTATACCTATTTTTAGGTGTTAAGCTCATCTTTTTAGGTCATATAGTGTGCTCTATCATCTTTTTTATATGGCAAGTGCAAGCTCTCTCTAGTGTCTTTCACAAACTTATTGAAAAAATGCCTTAGATCATGCACAAGCCTGAGCCCCTATGTAAAATATTGATGCTAAAAGACTATAATTTGAGTAGTGTAATTACATTCACATCCTTATTCATCTTATTAGTACATGTCAAGAAAATGAAGTTCATGTTTTTGGTGTATCACCATCATAGACAGGATTTCCCTTTAAGTTTCTTTCTTACCTTTTCCCTCTTCCCTTTTCCTCAGTAATTTTTGGCATAGACTAGGGATCCTAAGAAATACACCAAAGGGAGATAGCCCTTAGAATCTAGAGATTCAATATATTGATTAGGTCACCCATAGCCTAGGATTGTTTTCATATTTCAATAGATTGTGAAAGCTTGAAACTACCTTCACAAGGGCATGAGTTTGATTGATAACAGGTACCTTGGTGTAATTTCTATCTACAGATATAAGCCTTTAAATTTAAACAAGTAGAGTGAGACATGGATGAGGACATCAAGTTAAAGCCTCATAAAATATCCATTTAAATTAAAATGTTCCCATATTAAATGTGAAGTTGATAAGTGTCCAGATTTTGGGAGTTAAGATCAGATCCAATGGGGAGTGGGCAATCTACGATGTTAGTGGGTTCCAAATATCTAATGATGAGTGTTTGATCATGTATTGAAGATCAACAATGAACATTGATTCAAAATTTTAGTATAAATGCATCATTGATAAGTGTCAAGATCATAGGTACCTAAGCATAAATCTAATGATATGTGTTGATTGTCATAGCCAGTGACTTTGAGAAAATCAATGGAGTACATTCAATCATATAGATTGAGATCAATGGTGAGAAAGAGATTAAAAAGCTAGTGGATATCAAATAAAAATGATAAGCTACCAAGTTTCTCAAATATGTTAGATTGGTAGAAGATCAATGGATTGTCTTCATTCATACAAAAGAAGATCTACAGTGTGCATAAGGTCAAAGATTCAAAGGACTGATAGTAGGATCCTATAAAACAAATGAGAAGCTGATAGTTGGCATAATATAAGAAGCTCAGCTCAAGATCAAGGGCCAATATCAAAATTCAAAGCCAAATACAATTGAGTTCAAACCAGATCAAATATTACAAAAGGATGCCATGGAAGCAGACACATTGGTTTTAACAGATTCATTGCCAAATCTAACAGCATGATTATGACTATTTTCTCCATTCTTGCATGTTGAAAAAAAACCAATAAGGAGTAATTGATGTTGGGACAAGGTCAAAATAGATTTAGTAAGCTATTATAACTGCATCAATGCCATAAGGAAATTGCAAAAGATTGATCTGGTTATTGTAACAACTTTAGTGTTGAAATTTAAATTGAAAATGACTTTATTCCACCATTGTAGCCATAAGGAACATCAATGCAGACCAAAAATGGGTTGAAAGGGATTAATACTATTATTTTATCCATTTTCTAGAAGTAGTCTTAAATATTATGATCTTTTGTAACTGAATCAACACTAGATGATGGGAAATTTGGGTCATTATGCTTCCTTCTCTATCCTTCTACACATGATCCCCATATCTCTTATCCCATTCTGCTATAAAATGCAAGCTTCTAAGCCTTGAAATAGATCCCTCTCTTTGGCATGACTAAAATCTACCAAGATTTGTATTGTAACACCTACTTGATGCAATAAAGACTAAATTCCTTTATTTTCAAGCTAAATCAAAGTGTGTTTCATGAGTTAATTGAATACATGTTTTCCTTACCTCTATCTGATATTTATCATCTTCTTTCATTATTTTGATAGTTCTCATAGGTCATTATAAGTGCATATATAGTCTGTTGGTTAGTGTGAAAGTGGATAACTGCCCATCCATGCTAGGTTGATAGCTAGTCAATGCCTTGTTGTGAAATACTTATGTGGAAGTTGATCAAAGAGTGAATGAAGTGATGTTCAGTAGTCATGAAAGTGTCTTATACTATGTCTTGTATAGGGATCAAAACATTTGGTGCATCACTTCATTTTTACATGATTTTATGAATTGTTATCAATCTCTCTCCCTTTTCCAAGTAAGAGTTAGTACTAGGTCTAGTTTAGGTTATATATACAAAAGGAAGTCAGCCTTCTCTAGAGGTTTAACCCAATATTAGGTAACCCATGGCCTAGGGTCAATCCGATGTTGGACAAAGTTTGAGCAAGAGGACCTAAACACTCCCCTTTTGTTAGCTAGGGTGTAACCTAAGATGCTAACAGCATTCAAAACTACTTCCTAGCTAGTCTACATACTAACTAAGAACCCACACACCATCTATCTACCTTAATCCTATTAAACAACCCTCAAAATCCACCTTAGCTCATCATTTTCATACACCCTAGTTTTCCAACACTAAAAAACCACCCTGCCAAGCTCAAAATACCACTTCAAAATTGGTCTTTTTCCCTTCCACAATCTTTCCAAACCCTCCTAACTACTTGGCATCCCTCCCAAGCTTGTATTCAGCCAAAAAAAAAATTCCTTCTACAAACTACATTTTTTGGTCAAAACTATTGTGTATACAAAATTCATGCTTTTCTACATTTGTTTAGTGTTTTGGAAAATTCAAGGTTATTTGGTGTTCCAAAAAGGTAGTAAAATATTGGTCAAAGGCACCCTCCATGTAGCCTTACAATCCACTCATGCCATTCATTCTATTACATAAAATACCCATGGCCTCAAGACATGTCTACAACACTTCAAAATCAAAAGGTCAATGATTATACTATTTAAATGTTAAATAGTGCATTTTACCTCATAAAGTGATTATAGACTAGTTGGTGGGGATATTTTTGTAAGAACAAAGTGTGGTGGGAGGTCAAAGGTTCAAATCCCACTCACACCATAATTTTGTTCTAATTATTTTTTTTATTATTTTTTTCTTAAAAAAATGATGACAATATTATGATAGTGGTGTTTATTGTACTAAATGGATGCATTTTTAGTGGAAACCTACATCTATTTTAGAAGATCTTTTAAGGAAAATTTGGTGTCTTTTGGTCAATTCCAAGGGCCACACAAACCTTAAATTACATTTGGCCCACGCATCATGCCCCATTGTACATTACTTATAAGTGTTGAAGACCAATGGGTGAGGTTTGATTTGGTAAGAGGTTAGTTTCCCTCAAAGTATAAACAAGTTTTTTCACATAGATTGTTCATGGATGAATTCTCAGCTAATTTTGATGTCTAGTAATTGATCATTGATTATATTTGTAAACTTGGGGGGTTATTATTGATACCTATGGGGGTTATTGTTGATACTTATGGAGGAGACATCTCTCTATTATTATGTAGGGGATACATATCTATATTATAATGGAGTATTTATATGTACTTGGGTACCTAACAAGGCCTTATTGTCAAAACCTAAATATAACACTCACTTAAGCTATGCTTAAGGGAGGGGGGTGTTGGTGTAGGGGTTTTATCAATTATATGGTTTTACTACACACATATATATTAATCTTACTTAGTTGAAATAATTAGGTCAATTATGTGTAATAATGAGATCATAATTGAACATGCACATGCTTATTTATAATCAACATGGTTACACTATTCATTTGGCAACCAATGTTGACATATGGGGATTGACATGTTACACATGGGATTCCTATTAACTTGGCAACCAATCTATGTTCTCATTGCCAAATAGATGTGGATCAATACTTTTTCTCTACCTATAAAAGGACTATCCTCCAAGCCACTTATGAGAAATTATGCATTGTGGATTATTGTAGAAAAGTAGGGTCTTAGTCTGAGCCTTACAAGGTGCTTGTCTAACTATCTAAGTTAGGTCTAGAATTGTCATAATGTGGTACAAGACTCGACCAATATTGTATCCCTCAACATTTGTCACTCATTTGCATTGGCATCACTTCACATAAGGCACAAGCCTTATGCACTCACTTGAAGTGTAGTGGAGAAAGGATCAGGGCTTGTGTTGGGCTAGTTATGCCATGGCACAACTCTATCTTCCAGGGACTTTAGTTAGTGCAAAAGTGGTGGTACATTCATGGGTACAATCCATTTTGGGGAGGATCTAACTATTTTTTAGGTATAATCCCTTGGTTTCCTTAACTTAGTGCTATTCAGGCACTTGGAGGGTTTAAAGGGGTACTTAGATAAAGGACTTAGGCTTGGGCTAACACTTTGATGCAAGTATCATTGTGAGGCATGGGGTTTCATATATTTAGAGAATTTTCTATATAGGTTGTTGATGTCATCTTGATCTATAAGAACACCATGAGTGACCTAGGTCGAAGGATTATAGGAGCTCAACATACATAATATAAATCTAAGCATTCAATTTATTAAAACATTATGTAACCCATTCTCATTATAAGCCTATGGTTATAGCCATGTAAACAATATTAATATTAATTAGCTGCAACACTATCCATCATTAATAGGGTTCAAAAACATAATATATATCAAAGGAAATTGTGTAAGAACTCCTCTTACAACTGTTAAAGGCCCAACGGCTCAAAAATGAGCTTGAAAATTATAATGGGGAGCCTCAAAGGCATCCCAAACTAAACTCTAAGCTCTAATGTTGAACACAACATCTAGAACAAATCCTACATGGATTCACTACTCCAATCTCCTCTTTTTCCCTAATTGTACTTAGCTCATATTTATAGTGTTTTAGGTCATCTTAGTGTCATAGTGAATGGAGCACGATAGTTACTGATCTAGCACTAGATATAATCATTCAATAAACTCCATTATCCTACTTCTAATGATTCATTACTATCTTATGTGCTTACTTCCCAATGATGATTGAGCTAGAAGGGAGTTAGTTACCCACTTGCTAGCTGGTGCCACAAGATGATAAAATAATAATCATAGCAAGTGATTACGTCATGCCCATAGGTTTGATGTGTTGGCAAAGATCATATACTTAGATAGATTTGGGGCCCAAGATTACCCCATAAAAAATTGAAATTCCACCCTTAGTCTATCCTTCTAATGAATGTGGCATGTAAAACTTGGGTGTACGCTCTTTTAGTTTTGCTCTGAAGTCCTCAAAACCCTAGATTATGAGCTTGATTTCTTCTATGATGCCTTTTATTTTTTTGGAGGTGATGTCGAGGGTAAGAACATCCATTTTCTCCACCTCTTTCCTAAAGGCATATATCCTTTCCTTTTCCTTTCTTACACATCCATCTAAGATCACTCCTTATTCATAGGCCTTTGTTTGTAAGGCATAGAAGAGTTTTTCTAGGTCTTACTCTTGGGTCTTGACTTGGGTGCTCAAAGTATTTACCTACACCATTATTTTTATGCACTCAAACCTGATCATAGTGTATTCCTATGAAACCAGTGCATCCTTATGCCATTTGGCCTTTTTAAAGCACATTTCAATGACTAATGCCCATGTAGATAAGTTATAAAATATTATGTCAACCATTTTTACTAGTACTTGTGCTTTTTTGGCTTCTTTCTATGCCTACTATGAGACTGAACTCGTCCACTTTTTCCCCATCTTAAACCAATTGGTGTTGAAATATGGTCTATTTATCTTATTTAATCCTTCAATATTTGTTGGTATTTATCATAGTCATGAGGTCTGTGACTTTTCTTTTTGGCTCTCAAGCTTCATGTGCTAAAAATGGTGGCCTTGACATCACTCTAACTTTTTTACTGCCTAATCAGTGCACAATTTATGCCCCTTGCTTCTCTACTCTAATCTTATAGATAAGTAAGTTTGATTATCTACATAACCATTCGATTTTGGCATTTAAGGGTGCTCAAAGCTTCACTGTGTAGGGTATCCTTTCTTTAGATCTCTAGTTCACTTGTTTCACTCTAGTTTTCTATTCTAATCACAAGGTTTGTAACAAAAAATACTCAGATTTTCACTATTTTATACATCTATTCTCATCTACCACCTTAATTGTGGTTGGTTAATGGAAGACAGTCCCTATCTTCCTTGGGATTTTCTATGACCCATAAAAACCATGAAAATTTTCTATCATTCATGCATTCAATGTGGATCTTTGTGCCTCCATCATCACCTCATTAAATTTTTTTAACAGCTTTTTGATGAAGTGACATGAAGTTCAAATGGTCACTTACCACCTTAATTTAGGTGGAGGCCATCTTGTTTTGATGATTTTATCCTATGATTTATTTACTTGGTATTACCTTCACCTCTAATATGGTAACTTGGGCACAACACCTCATATACACATGATTCAACCTCCTCAATCCCATTTCTTCTTCCTACTATGCTTTAATTTTAAGCATGATTATCTATTTTGGTCAATTTCACTACACTTTTCACTACTTTTCTTGGCATATCCTACCCCATACAAATCCCTTTTGCTAGCCCTCCAACATGATACTCTCATCTGATCTCTTGCACACAGTATATTATGCATATTCATTCTATCTTTTTCATACTTGTGTCTTGTGTGCCTCTCTTGGTTCACATATGCTCTAATTTCAACGCATTTTATGAATGTAAAAAATTATTTGGTTAACTATAAGTGATTATAAATTAACCTCGCTCAACTCACCCAATTGGTTTTATGTTTGGTAGTGTTGAACTAGCCTTTCAACAGGCTTAAAAATTGCTTACTTTCTGAATCTTAGACACAAAGATCTGGTGCACCTTGCATCTAGATCTAGAAAACTTCATGAAACCATAACTTAGGTGTCTATCCTTAGGTTCTTAGAGAGAATCTATGCTTAACTCACCTAGCTAGAATTATGTGTGGAAGTGCCAGAAAAAATTTACTAGTGGCTTCAATGTGCCACTTATTTACTTACCACATCAAAAATACAAAATAACACAAATAGAAGGAAATTGTTTGGCTTGGACCAAAATTTATTATGGTCACACAAAATAACCAACTCATGATTAGTAAGTTGGTGTTTTATAGTGCAAGTTCCACCCTATTACCGATATAGCTTCAATTGATTGTTATTGAAATTCCTAGGGAGCATTTCACCTAATAACATGTGTAGTTTGCATGTGGTAATATCTAATATGCTATGGATGACATATTGACCAATATATCTTATTTTTAGCTTGAATAGGTTCTTAAGGTACTTGGAGTCATAGATCAAAACTAATGCTCCCTTAGTTAGTACTTTGTTCTTGACATGCTTGTTGTGCTAGAGCTTCTAGCGTGCCTTTTCTATCTGTTGGCTCCACCTTACCTGGGTGCATACCTCATCTAATTTTTCCAAGTCTTCCATGCTTGTATTTAATGATTCTTTGTCAATTGAAAAATTCATATGATACATAATGATGGCACCAAGAACTTCATTGGTAGAATTACCTCAGTGTCAGACACTAGTTAAAATGGTGTAGTCTTATTTAGGTGCTTGTAGGTTGTGCAATATACCCATAGCACTGTTGAAACTCAATCATCCTAATATTTATGACAAATGTAATATATAATTTTGAGGCACATCCCCATGATCTTGTTAAATACCTCAGATATGCCATTTACTAGGGATGATAAGGCATTATTTTATGGTGTGCCACCATGTATTCTATCAACAGGATCTACATAGTTTCATTAATAAAGTGTGTGACCCTATTGCTAATCAATCTAAGAGAGAACCCATAGAAAATTATTATGTTCTCCCATATTAACCTTATGGATGTGGTGGCTATGAAATTTTTGGTTGGTATGGCCTCATCCCACTTAGTGAAATAGTCAATGGTTGTTAGAATGTATCGCATGCCTATGTGTCATGCTACAAGACTAATTAGTCTAACAAAGTTGATGGCCCATTTTTAAAATGGTGCCTAGGAAAGAATTAGGTTGAGAGGAATCTCATCTCAGTGGTTGGGCTTCCCTATGCATTGAAATATGTCACATGCCTTGGTGTAATCTCTTACATCCTAAAATAGACTTGGCCACCAAAACCCTGATTGTAATACCTTACCCACCATTGCATCTCTTTCATAGTGGCCTCTTACTACCCCTTAATGCACCTCATTTAGGATGGAGTCCCTTTCATGTTCTAAGACACATTAGTGTATGACTTCATCTTGGCTTAGTTTTTTTAGTTCCCTACAAATGAGCTAAAAATGGTTGTCATGAACTGCGAGCTATTTCATTTCTTTAATGGTCATTTTTTGAGGTACAGATCTAGATGTTAGGAAAGTGGATATCTCTACCAAGTCTTTAGGGGTGTCCTAGATTTTTTATAGTTTTGTATCTATCATATCATCCTCAATAGGCATTACAACATCACTAGAGTCTATACAAGATAAATGGTTTGGGCCCAAATTCTATTTTCTAGGCTTGATGACAACTAAGAAATAGAATTCTTAGAACATAATGATCCATCTATAAATGTACCCATGGAGAAAGGGATTATTCACAAGGTAATTAATCACCTTGTGGTCTATGAAGAAGATGAATGGGGTCACCAATAAGTATTGTCTAGATTTTTGTAAGGTGTAGACCATGGCATATGCCTCACACTTGGTTGTGGTATAGTTTTACTGTAATTTAATCAATTTTTTTCTAGCAAAGGAGATTGGGTGATTAATTTTACCTTCATTAGGCTATGATCAGATTATGTCAATGATAGATCCAGATGCATTGACATGGGTGTGGAATGGGGTCATTTAATCATGAAATTACAAGATAGGCATGCTAACCAATCTGAGGTTCAAAGTCTTAAAGGCATCCTCTTGACGTCACCCAAATAGAACAAGTCATCCTTATGTAAGAGATATTCTAATAGTGCCACAATTTTCACATATTTCCTTATAAAATTTCTATAATAACCATAGTGGCCAAGAAATTCATGAACATCTTTCTATGTGGAAGGAGTTTGGAGCTAAATGATGATCACAATCTTCATGGGATCAACAAAAAGACCATCTTTATAGATGATGTACCCAAGTAGGGTTCCAAATAGTGTCACAAAGATGCACTTATTTAGGTTTAAGGATATCTAAAGCTTCCTACACCTCTCAAACATTAGGTACAAGTTATCATAATGGTCCTTCATAGGGCCATACATCATCCAATCATCTAGGTAGACCTAGATGAACTTATGGATGAAGTCTTTAAATGTAGTGATTACCACTCTAGAGAACACAAATATCACATTATAATCAAAATAACCGCATTTATTCATAAATTTTGTTTTGGGCTTGTATGCCTCCTTAATTTAGACTTGATGGTATCTAAATAACCCATCAATAAAAGTGTAAATTTCACAACCTGTGATGCCATCTAGGACTTCTTTGGTGAATGGAGTCAAGAAGGGATCTATGATGTAATTATCATTCAAAATTTTATAATCAACATAAATGTGAATGAATCTATCCTTATTGATGTTAATTACCATCAAGCTCACCCACTCTGACTCTTATATAGGGTAAATGACCCTTACAACCATCATTGCATTGATCTATATCTTAACCTTGGCATAGAGGTTGGGTTTCATCTTTAGGGGGTGCTTCTTGACTATTATTGCACTTTCAATTAGCTTTATGCTCATTTTATCAAGGGATGGGTGGGTGCCCTTCATATCTTGATAATTACTAGGGAACATGTCTTGGAATTCCCTCAGGAGATCCACAAAGCATGCCAATTTTGTGTTAGACCAATAGGTGACCAAATTACCCATCTTTGGCTCTCTTTCTATAATTATTTCCACCTTGATGGTCTTTAGTGGGGTCTGGTAGGGATCGTTCTTTGCTTGATATGAGTACTTGACTTGTTGATTTCCCTTAGTTGTCTCTATTCAAAGATGAGTGGGGTCTTCTTCACTGGGAACACTATCATATATTTGGTGCATGATCTTTTTTTATCAGTCAAAGTTTACCAGTAGTACTCCTTCCATGTTTCATCATCTTTTTCACTTGAGTTATTATTGAGTATTTAATCTTCAAAGAAAGTTAGGAGCACCAATACTTTCTCCCAAAACATGCCTTTTAGGTGTTCCTCATGGATTACAATGTCCTTGAACACTACCCTCCAAATTACTTGTAGTGTTTTAATCAAACCTAAGCTATGTGAGAAAAAAGATAAAGTGTGAAAAAACTTCTCCTTAAGGGCTTCCCAATTGCTTATTTCATGACACATTTTTTTGAACACATACCATGCTCACACTCATGTTTTTAGATTTATATAAAATGTGTGCACCCATAAGTTGTTTGGGGTGGTTTTACTTTAGTTAGTCCATGTCTCTTCACATAGGTATACATGTGCTATGGGATTAGAGTCACTAGAATATACCTATATATCAAAGTCCTCATTAATTCTCTCAAATATAGTACAAATGGTTTCCTTCACATCTTACTTGGTTGGTAAGTTATAATTTTGTGCTACCCACCAATGAGTGGTAGTGCTTCTCAATGAATACACTAATTCACCCATTCTATCTATTTATTTTGGGATGCATAATTCAATATTATGGACATACCTTTCCATTGGATTGGTTCATTCATATTTTGGATCATCACAAGCCTACCTTTGCTCAAGTTGAGTACCTTATTTCCTTTCTTCTTAGCAAAAGGTACCCATCATTTTAGAGTGTAATCAATCTAAACCCAACCAATCCTCACAGTATTCAATGTATTTATGTGTACTAGGTAACATCTCTAACTAGTGGCCTCATAATCCTCTTTGACCCATCAGTCATAAGCAATATTGGTGGTGTTTAAGGCTAACTTCCCATCTTCTCCAGAGAGTAATCCTTGATCAGTGGGGTTGAGATTCTTAATTCCCTATACCATGATGTTATATATATGGTTTATCTCATCCTCAAGATCAATTTTCTCCACATAAGGGTCCTTGGTCACTTGAGAGGGGAATCACTAAAATTTCCTTGCGATTCTCAAAGGTCATTTATCACTTTTGGAATTACATATCAACATTGTTTTCATAGCACCATGGCCTTCCTATAAGTACTAGATAGTTATCTTATTCATCCAACTTGATTACCTTGAAGTCAGTATGGAATTCGATGCCCATAATATCTATAATGGTGCCCTTCAGAATTCTGATTGATTGTGATTGGGTCTTATTGGCCATAAAGAGTACATGGAAGAAGGCCTTAGGGTTGGCCTACCCATCTTATCCCATGCATTCTTAGTAAATATATTTAACTTGGTGCCTATATCAATGAGGACCTCATAAATAAACCATTCATCAATGGTATTATTCACCAATAGTTACTGTTTATATTCCACATTTTGGGTATGCCTAACCTCTCGATCCCTTTTCATGTGTGGCATGGTAAATTTAATTTAATACTTCCCTACATGTTATAAAATAAAATTATTTAATAAGGGAAACATCCCTTCTATTTTTAGGAGGCATAATATCTCCATTAGTTCTTACACTTTAGCCTATATTCTAAGCATAATTTTGGTACTGACACAACTAGTAGTTGAGTGGTGAGTCTACTTTGAGTAGTTTCCTAAACTTTGATTAGCTCCATGTGGGTTGGTTGCACTTTTGGAGTCCATTTATCCACCTTAAGCTCACGCTTTATCATCCCTACAACCTTGTCTATGCCATACCTACCTTGGGTCAAATTTTTATACAAGTCAAGGCATTCCTTGACCTTGTGCATTCCTCAACAATACCCACATGCTGTATATGTAGGGAAGTCATGTTGATAGTGCTTGGTCAAACCACACTTTTAACATGATCATAGTGGGAACCTTCATCCACCGCATCCACCTCCTTGCCCTTAGGTACCTCTTTGTATCTCATAGCCTACATTATTTTTCCCATATCCCTCATTTTCTTAACCTTCCTACCCTCCTGCTATTATCATTTCCTACCATGCACCTCTCCCCATGTTCTCATGTATCTCATCAATTACACAAAAATTAGTTGTGGTATGAGTATAGGCATCACATAATTATAAATAGGTGTTTATGCTAACCTGACTGGAATGTTACAATAAAGGGTAGTTTTAAACATCATACACCTTGTGCAAACTTCATAATTGAGAAGTAATGTACACACATTAATTTGAGGGTAGTTGTTCCTATTATGGCATTCTATCTTACAATTAGTGAACCATAACCCACTTTAAGCATCTTGTAATGAACTAGTGATCAAATTTTGTAGTTGGGAGGCCATAAATGTAATCTATACCTCTATGAAAGGGCTAATTTCTATATCAACACTCCTTACTTCCTTGACTCTCAGCATAGCTTCAATCACTTCTGAAGGGTCTGCGAATGTTTTCATGGATAGTGCCCTTCTGAATGGTATTATAAATCCCCAAATGAACCATTACACATGTTGGAAGGGGTGAATATCATAAGGGATATTAGAAAGAAGAATCTTGAATCTAACATTGTATAAGTGCACACTCTTTGATAATCCTTGGTTAATGTCCTTGAGCATGGTGATGCTCTATTGCTTAAAATTAGCTATATTGAATTCTTCCAAGAAGGCTTATTTTAGGGTGTCATAATCAACCATAGCCTATTTAGGATCAAACTTCCTATACCAAGTATGGGTGTGATCAATCAAATTTATCATGAACTAGGTTGCCTTACACTCAAATTAGGTTATGCACCAAGCACACCATTGAAGTTCACACTTGAGCACATGCCCTATAACATTATCTACACCTTGATACTTGGGTAGACACATGGTCATTTCATAATAAATCTAGGGAAGGGGAGTAGTTAGTATCTAAGGTGTTTATCCCCTGATATTTATCCTCATGGTGGTCTTCCAACACTTCAAACCATTGGGCCAAACACTAGTCCTATTATTACCATTAGTACTATGGAAGATGATGGCATTGTACTATCAAATAGTGGCATAGGGACACTTCCTCTAGGCTATTGCCTAGGATATGCACTTGACATTGGTTGGATTGGAATGCTTGCACTCATGTTCTATCTAGTTGATCTAGTGACCCAAGGTCTAGAGGTATCCTCACTTAGTTCTTCATAAGAAATATCTTGTTCAATCACAAAATTATGGTCTAAGTTTATAAAATGGTCAAATTTTAGGTTAAAAATGAGGTCAATTATCAATATTTTATATTATTATAAGGGATCAAGTGCATGATCTTGCAGTATAGGTATAAAGTGGGTAGGTATAGCTAGTGCATCTCTAATGGTCAAATTTTGTAGGGACCCCAAGTATTCTTCACTTGTCAACTATGGAGCTTGTTCTATGGCTTCAAGGTCTCACTCCTTTGGGCATTGCTACCATTCAAGATATCCTTCCCCATGCCCTTCTTACTCATTATAGGTCCTCCCAACACTTCTAGGTTATATATCTTCCATCAGCCTATGCCTCCTCTTATTATAAGCATGTCTCTTAAGATCTTAGGTGTCAAATTGCTTGTCCTCTTTCATTACACCTTACCTACATGTACCCTTCTTCCTCATTATGATGATCATACATGAGATGACTTTATCCTTCTATCCTCATGTTTTTAAATCCATAATCCACCATTAGCTTCTTGAGTTTAGTTCTAAAATCTCTCACAAATGCACCTTTGAGTTCGTACAAGAATTAATATTTTGCTTCTTTAGGATAGGAGTATGATGATCCTACAAATTCAAGCACATAAATTTTCAACACCTCTTTCCACCATTTATCTGCAACTCTAGCCCAAACGACATCTAAATTCTCAATCCTTTCTAGGTGTTCTTTTGTCCACTCAAGGTATGCCCATAGCTTTGAATTTTATGTGTTGCATAAGAAGTCAATCATTGGTAGACCTGATCTGGTAGTTCATAAAATAAAAACTCATACAGGGCATCATACAGGTAGGTTTAGACCCACTTCCTTGGTTTCTATCCTCTACAAGTTGGATGCCTTAGTGCAAAGCTATCTTCAACTCATTCAAGCTAGTGCTTGATATTCTCAAGGGAGAGTTGGAGCATCATTCTAGCACACCATTACAAAAAAAAATTCAACACATCCTAGAAATGGAAACAAAATGTTGTAAAAAAGTAGGTTTCTTAGTCATGGGCCTTGCAAGGTGATTATCTAGCTGTCCAAGTCAGGTTTAGACTTGTTATAATGTGACACAAACCTTGACTAATCCTATATCACTCAAAATTTATGACTCAACCACACTGGCATCACTTCACATAAGGCGCAAGCCTTATGCACTCACTTTAAGTGTAGTATAGAAAATATCGGGGCCCGTGTTAGGCTAGTAGTGCCATGGCACAACTCTATCTTCTAGGGACTTTGGTTAGTTCAAAGGTGATGGTACATTTGATCTAGAGGATTTTCACTATTCATATGTCTTAGGATAATTAATTAATTTCCTATTTAATATTTTTTAAATTTTACCATGTGATATATTTAATTAATTAAATATCTTATTTAATGGTTTTTAATCTAACATTGGATATTTTATTTATCCAAGTCCCAAAAATATACTATTCCCACTCCCATGTGGATAGTTATTTAAAATAGCTATGGGATATATTTTTAGATCTTTATCCCATAAATCAAGAATCTTACCACTCTTATAATATCAAAAAGAGATAAATATTGCTTTAAAGAATTTATGTGGTAGTTTAATCATGGGTTATTTAAGATAAACATGGTTGCATGTTTTGTTTTAAATTCAAGTCTTTATTCCACCAGAGAAATGTGGCATTGACTTCTTGGAGGCTTGTTAAAGAAAGTCATGAGAATATTTTAATTTTTTAATCTCATAAATTAAACTCCACTTTATTTCCCCCACTTGCAAAGAATCATATAGTTGGTGGAAAGATATTTGGTTCTTGATTTATTTTAGTGGGGAGATTATATTTTCATTTTGGTGGAGATTTACATGCATGTGGATATATTCTTAACACCAATACATGGCTTAAGAACTAGAGTCTTGGCATGGTAATCTTTTTAAAGAACATGCAACACATTGTTTCTAAATTCAAAGTGGGAATAATTATTATTATTACTACGTTGGAAAATATATGGCATTGATTAATTTTTAAGGCCAATCTTGATCTTGAAATTCCAAACTTGATATTTACACATAGTTGGCATATTGGCATGGCAATTTATTCTTTAAAGATTCTTGAAGATTCTTGACAGGTATGCAAAAACATTGGTGGAAAAGGATTTATAGCTGGCAAAGCTTATTTAATTTTGCTTTAATTATAAAAAAAATTTAGCACCATTTTTAATGAAATGTCAACTTAAAAATGGGGAAAAATAACTATTATGGGAAAATAATAATGATTCTTAGTCAATGTGTGAATGCAGAGGAAATACTAGAAAGCTATGTTGTTGAAAAAAGAAAACCCTAATTCAAAGAAATTATTAGTGCCTCTACAAGGAAATTTGTTAATGCCCAACAAACAGCAAGTAACATTGAGAAATATATAACTATAGGTTATTTTATAGAGGTAGTGACAGAGGTAGCAGGGGTTTTTTCACAAAGGGATTTGATAGAGATATATCTAGATTACAAAGGTAGAAAGAACCTCGAGTAAATTTAAAAAGTTTTTTTTTTTGGCACAAATAGATTATTTTTTACAGAATAATTCTATTTTACTTAGAGAAGTTTTGTAATTATTCTCAAAGAATTTTTAATAGATCAGAATACTCATAGAGTGGACTTGAGGACATATCCATTTGGTAAACCCCGTAAATAAATCTTTTGTGTCACTTTTTAATTTCTTCTCTATGATCTAAAATTCTTTCAATTTTATTAATTAAATTAAATAATGTTTATAAATTAATTTTTGGATTTACTTAAATGGAAATTGGAAAATTAATATTTAGTTTCAAGGGAAATAGGAAATTAATATTAAGTTTTCATCCAATCTAAATAGACTGTAAAAGTTTTTATAAGCTTGGATTTTTGGATCGATTTATAATTGTTTTTGTAAAATAATTAAGAGATTATTTTATAGAGATAAAATATTTATGGAATGGTTTAAATGAGCAATAGACTATATGATTTTACCAAATCACTCATATTTAGAATTGTTCAAATTTACATTCTAATTAAAAAATAAATTTATTTTAAATAAATTTTATAAATTGACATATTGTTGAAAATACATTTCCTATTTTATAAAATTAGTAAATTTAGAATTCCACTACCAATTCTATTTTAATTCAAAAATTGAGATTTTTAGTATCTATTTGAAAAAAAATATGTGATTTATCTATATTGGTAAATCTAGTTTTCAGATCAACATTCATGGGTGCAAGTTGTTCTAGGGAGGGTCCAACTATCTGTTAGGTGCAAGCCTTTGGTTTCCCTAACTTAGCACCATTTAGGTGCTTGGATGGTTCAAAGGGATACTTAGATAAGGGACTTAGGCTTGGGCTCAAGCTTTGGTGCAGGTATCATTACAAGTTGTGGGGTCTTTCCTATACTTAGAGCACTTTTTATATAGGGTATTGATGTCATCATGAGCTATAGTAATGCCATGAGTGTCCTACGTTGAAGGCTTACAGGAGCTCAACATACATAATATAAATCTAAGCATTATATCTATTAAAATGTTACATAACCCATTCTCATTCTAAAATTATGGTTACATCCACATAAACCAAATTAACATTAATTAGGAACAACACTATCCATCATTAATAGGGTTCAAAATCATAATATATATCAAAGGAAACTAATCAAGAGATCCTCTTATAGATGTTGAAGGCCCAGAGGATCATAACCCAGCTTGGGCATTACAATGGGGAGTCTCAAAGGCATCTTAAACTAAAATCTAAGCTCTAATGGTGAACACAAAATCTAGAACCAATATCATAGGTATTTGCTACTCTAATCTTCTTTTTTTTGCTAATTAGACCCAACTCAACTTTATAGTGTTTCAGGGCATATTAGTGTCATGGTGAATAGAGCACACTGGTTGTTAAGTTAGTGATAGATGTAATCATTCTAGTGGCTCCACTATCCTACTTATAATGAGCCATGAATATCCTATGTGTCCACTTATTGATGATGATTGATCTAAAAGGGAGTTAGTTAAATTACTTGCTTGTTGGCACCACAAGATGACAAAACAAAAATAATAGTAATTGATTGCCTCATGCCCAAGGGTCTACTATGTTAACACAAATCCTATAATTAGATAGATTTGGGGCCCAACATGGATTGGGGATTGTAGATTGTAGAGTATAGGAGTCTGATCTACTTGGTCTTCATGCCATCTATGTAGTTAATGGAGTGTTGAGCTACTTAGTTATGAGATAAGACAACTTGGGTAGCTATGAGAGCTATGAGATTTGAGACAATATAACACTTTATACACATGTTGGCCATTTGGCCTCCTAAGGCCAAATATAAATCCATATAACTTAAAAAATTTCATGTTTAAAACCCAATCTTGTACATGGTGATCTACTAAGTGATGATGTCTATTAAATTATTTCTTGAAGTCATTTAACACTATTAGAGGTATTATAGAGTCTGTTTGTGATCATTATATATCCTAAATGTCTTGAGTCCTTAGGTGATGTGCTAAATCATCATGGTGGTCTTTGAGTAAGAAAGGGACTGTCAAGTTGTCTTGTAAGGGCCAAAGAGTGGTCTTAATCCTGTTTTCTAAAATCAAGGATCTTTTGATAAAATTAAGGTAACTTGACAGGTTTGAGGTTATTATTTCTTATGATATATGGGCCTTTCAAGACTTTCCTTGTGAGAGAGGATTTCTAAGCATTGTGAGGGGTGTCTAAACATTATTTAAATTCATGACATGAAGGTCTAATGGTGTTTTAATGTCATTGTTCATGGTTTGGTCATTCAAATAGTTTCAAGTTGTCATAAACCCCCTCTTAAGACATTAACCACCTCATATAGGCCTATTTGTATTTAAAAAATAGGATAAAGGGAAAGTTTTCTAATGTAAATTAAATTATAAATGTCTTTATAAGGTTTAAATTTAATCATATTATCACTCACTATACGTTTCATATCCTTAAAGGCCCATTTTGAAACTCATTTTCACTCCCCAGTAGCCAAATGGGCCCCACACATGCCAAAACATAACCCTTCATCTCTTCCTATCATACCACTCAATTTCAAAGGTTATTTAACTCATGTTTTCTCTCTCTTCATCCTTTAATGAAATATTAAGGTCATAAATTTAGAGAAAATATAGGAAAGAGAGTGTTTTCATGTGTTTCTTATAGAATGTATGGACTTGTACAAATAGTTCCATATAGAGGAGGGTTAGATATTATAGGTGGGGTCATGATAGGTGTTTTAGAGAATATTAAAGGTAGGTAGATTCAATACAAGCTTAGAATCATCCCTCTCTCTCCATTGAGCTCCTTTGTAGCCCAAGATAACCCTTTAGGTTTATGGGTGGTATAGACATGAGAGAGAAGATGGAGCTCAAAAATTTTGGGAAAAGGACAGGACCTTAGATAGATTCCATCTTTGGGAATTTTTTCTCAAATTTAATCTCCCTCCTTTATGAACAATCATTAACAATGTAGGGTACTCACAATGCCTTCTCCATTCAAGTAGGGTACTAGTTTTTTATGATTTATCCTTTCCTGAGCATGGTGATAGAGAAAAAAAGATATGAGAGATTTTCATGAGTCTAAGCCACCTTCCCACACCATTTTTTAAATCTCATCTCACATGTGTGGGGATGTGGAAGCAAGCAAATCTCTTGGTTTCATCTATTTACATAATATAAATAGAGTCTTCATTTTATAGAGCTTCTAGTGCATAGAATGGAAATGTTTTATGATATTTTAGGTCTGATGGTAGGTAACTTTCAAAGCTCAGCCAAGTCACTAGATGGTCAAATGATCCTTAAAATCTTACCTTTAGGAGGCTACCATGTGCATATTATCTCATTTCTTACAAGTGTAAACAATGAGCTTTAAGGAAACTTTGATATTTATTTTAAAAACATACATGTGCTTTATGGTAAATCACCCTTAATACTATGACCCCACTACCTATTACTCACTATCTAAACTCAAGCCTATCCTCATCCTCAACCCTTGGGGGACTACCCTTCTTAAAATCACATACAATCCTTGTGCAAGAGAAGGAGAGGAAGTTGGATGTTAACATGGAGTATATATGGTTGAGAGACCTCAATATGGTCATGAACAAGTTTTTTTTAGTGGTGAATATTTGTTAATTCATGAATATTTCATTTTTAGGATTTTGGTTTTGGTGATTTTTTAGGGTTGGCAAATGAGATTGGATCACCAAAATTTTTGGGATATATATTTTTAAGAGTCAGTCATGTGGTAGCCAGACATCAGACTTAGTTGAGTATATATTTTGAGATAATGGTGAGAAGTTAGCTTGACCATCCTTATGAGTACCCTGTCCATGTGTTAGCTAGACATCAGACTCAACTAAGTAGTATATGACTAGAATCACTATGCAAAGGAATAGACCCTTGCATAATAAGATAGGTAGTTTGGATTTAATTCACATGAATGTGCCCTTATGTTAGCCACATTTGGGACCATATAGTATGTGTGAAACTTATATATTTTAGTCAAAACCCCACTTTCCATAGAATTTATTTCTAAATGATGATTATTCCTCACTCTAAGTTCATGCCACATATCAATGTTTAAGAGATATAGAGGGGCGTAAAAACTCTACCTACACCTATACTTTAATTTTTGGATTAACATTTAATTCCTCACAAGAATTGGTATATTGATGGAAACTTTGGTAGAAGCTACACACACCCAAGTTAGTTTTTAGATATAGGATGAGCCATTAGTGCTACTTCTATTTTCTTTGATTTACATGAATATTTTTAGACTAAAACTATTTTTTTGTGTTGTCACATCAAAATAAGTCTAAAAATTACATTATTTTCACACCATTTTAGCCTAAGAGGTGTTATTATATAAGTTTGTGCCACACTTTTTTCCCTATAAATGTTTTCCAAAACCATTTGTGTGTCACCTGTGTAAATAAGGCATTATTATGTTACCTGTTTCATCCCAAACTTGTACCTTGGATATTCTAGTTGAAAACTAGTCACCATGACATTTGTTTGAAAGAGTGTGGTTATGTTTCCTAAATCATTCCAAATCTCTCATATTATTTGAAACCAAGTTCTAAGATATTATTGTGTCTCCCTTGTTTAAAATTTGTAGTTACATTGTCCATTTTGGTCTAGCTCTTTTTGTTGACCCAATTTTGCCCCTATGGCAAAATCTCAATCACCTTCTACACCTGCTTTGCATGGTCAGTCATTTCAAGTTGCAAGGTCCACCTTCAGGGTTTAATAGCTCCGTTTCAAAGTATTGGCTCATCGGCCTCATTCGTTGGTGTTCACGGTAGCATAAGGCAGAGTCTTCAAATGTTCAAAAAAGAGGAGAGGAAAAAGCCAGGGCACTTAACACTAAGGTAAAAGGAGGGCAGACGTTTACAAGAACAATGTAGTCAGCAGCAAAATTGCTGCCCACAACACCGACAGGTAAAAAGAGATTGCAAACAGATGTAGTCAGTGGCAAAATTGCCACTCATAACACAAGCAGAGAAAAAGGCCACAAACTCGACTGACATCAGCAAAATTGCCGCGCTCGGTAGCCTACTCGATCGACATCGGCAAAATTGCCATGCACGATAGCCAAATCGGCTGACATCGACAAAATTACTACATGTAGTCCACGACATTGAGCAGCAAATTTGCTACTCACAACATTAGGCAGCAAAAAAGGCCCACAAAACACAAAAAAAGGCCCGCCCAGCAGGTAGAGGAGTAGACCAACATGCAAAATGAGGCAACAAGCATGGTCCCAATAGACTTATGATGTCATCTACAGTGTTTTCTCTCTTCCCAATGAAGACTCAAGCTGCCACAAGCAAGCAAAAGCCAATGAGAACTCCTCTTGGCTCTTTCCATATAAATATGTAGACTTGGTCATTTTTGAAGAATCTTCTCCAATTTTGTAAAGAGCACAGCTCTGCAAATTTTCCACCTAAATCAATAAAAGATAGTTTTTACCTCTTTCTTGGATGGATTTTTTAGAGTATGCCTTGAATGTTGGTCTGTGTCCAATCATTGTCTCTTGATGCTCTCACAGGTTCAACACTAGCAAACCTGTGATCTATAAAGTGCCATTGTCTGCTGCTGCCAGGAGTAGAGTTCTATTTTAGAGGTATAGAATAGGAGAGGTCACCTACAGTATGTATTCCATAGCATCTCGGTGAGTCCCTGTTCCTATGCTTTCCATAAGAACCTCCCTGTCATCCCAGCGACTTGGTCTTTTCTGCCAAATCTGAGTGTATGCATGTTTTTGTTTGATCCTGAGTGTGGAAGTGGGAAGGTCATTTCATTTTTGGTGTATCACCTCTTTAGAGTAGGTTGTTTGTTTTCATGCATTTTCTTCTCCCTTTTCATCCCCCTAGTATATCTATATATCTATATTTTGCACTACCTGAAACAAACAAGATACATCAGAGGGAACTAGCCCATACCTAGAGACTCTCCTCTCCTGCTTCACCATCCCACAGGCGAGAGAGGAGTTTCCATGTTGCAGGGAGAAGGCAGGAATCTATTTTCCTACCACTAAGTGTAATCTCCAGTCATCAATAGTTTTGGCATGCCTGGTGGGACCTCAAGTTTTTAAATGCAGTAGAGTTTTAGGATTGATGTTGGTCCTGTTATAGCAAATTGAGTTTCTTCAGCATCTAGCAACTCTGAGTAAATCTGTTGGTTAAGCAGTTTGGTGCCATCAAAAATCATCCATTTCTTGTATGTATACTTCTTTTGCACAAAATCATGGGTCTTGTTTTCCTTCATGTGAGTGTGATCAGACTTTAGATATTTCTACAATCCCCTCAAGCGGCTCTCCTAGTTGCCCTACAACTATAAGGGAGGTCAAGCTCAAATTTGAGAGGCAGACAATGGAAATCAGCAAGTTGGAAGAGCAGTACAGATATCAGCATGAGTTGATGTATGAAGAGGAGCGCTTGTTTAAGCAAGCGCAGGCTATACAATCCATGAAGGAAGAGGCACCAAAATGGAGAAATCCATCTTTTCAAGGCAGCTAGCCTTGTGCACCCCTTCCTACCCTGCAGAAAACCTCCTCTTTTGCACCAAATCCATTTTATCAAATTGCACTTGCTCACTCCAGCTCATCTAATATAACTGCTCCCAATCCTATGCGCCTAGCCTTCCAACACCAAGTGACATCAGAGCAACCTCCCATGGAGATCAATCTTTTCAACTCCTTAGATCAGGAATCTTCCATTGAGAAAAGTACCACTAGCCAGCACGTCCCTCCTCCAATGCACCAATAGTGTTTTCCTTGCATTCTTTAGCCTCCCCAAGTTCACCAGCATGATGTGCAAATTTTGAGTTGGAGGAAGGAATGCCAAGGACTAGCTCAAAGCTTTGAATAGGATCATGCTAGTCACCTCCAAGAAAGACTCTTTCAAGACAACCTAGCCAAACAAATTGAAGATTTAGAGGCTAGGATGAAGCTGCTCCTTGAAAGAGAGGGGAAATTTACAGACCTTATGGAAGAGCCTCGAGACCTTGTGGAAAACAAAGTTGTTGCCTATTCGTAAGAGTAGAATTCAAATTTAGAGATCCTGAATTGGGGGAAGACAGTGGAATCATGGAGTAACAAAGAGAAAAAAGAAAAGTAAGGTTTTTCTCGAAACCTTGGAGAAGCTGAAGCTGTGCCTGCCTATGATGATACTGGTAGCCTCTAGGAAAAGCTTTTCCAAGAAGATCTGGCCAAGAGAATAGTAGATTTGGAATCCAGAGAGAGTTTCCTCAGCCAATGTGTGGTAGACGGTTCAGACCAAATAGCACATTCCATGCCTGAACACACCCCACCTACACATTTCCAAGAGAGTTATCAGGCCGTGCCTAATATTGATGAAGTGTTGATCAAGTGGAGAAAGGAGAATCATTTGATTCTAGCTCAAGGATTGTTTCCTCTTCCACATGCTTTTTCCACTCCACCCCTTCTCAAGGAAGAACCTATTTTGCAAGACGCAGGAGAGGAACAAAAGATCCTATCTGCAGTCCTTTAGGAGGTTGTCATAAGTAACAATGAAGAAGAAATCATCATTGATGCTCCTTGTGAAGACCTCATCAGTATTGGAGAAGATGCAGGCCTTGCATATATGTGGATGTTCTAGCAGTATGAGGAGGAACAAATGCATGGTAAGCTCTCTTCTCCTCTGTTTGATGAACTTCCTTGCTATTTAGATGACGATGACTACATTGAAGAACCTGAGTTTGAGAAGGATCAAGAGAATATTTTTGAAAATCTAGAGAACCTGATTAGCAAAGAAGAAGCAAAAGACAAGTCTGACAGAGCTTGTAATGAAGCAAAAGGAAACAAATCAGACCATGATACATTGCAGAAGGAATGTGCAGATCAGAAGGCTTATGGTGATGAATCAACAGCAATCGATTTCTTGGTGAGGAGCACCAATATCAAAGACCAGCATTTAACAAGCCTCCAGGGACAATTAGAATACATATATATTGGAGGCATGTTTGATTTTGATCCCCTCAATTTCCAGCCAACTCAGGTGACAGGCAGGAGGAGCAAGTCACCAAATCTCATTCTCTTCCAGCTACTTGCCTGCCATGATAAGTCTTCTCACCAAGAAGGGGACTTAAGAAATTTTCCTTTCGATCTAGGAGGGATGCGAACATTCCTGGTTAGCTATATATAATAGTTTGCTTTTAGTTGTTTTCCCTATTTTCCCTAAGTGTAGTTGAACAGGTAGTTGTTTTTAGCCTTGTGTGTTTCCCTTCATTTGGGGGTAAATTCTATGTATTTGATTTTGGGATTATCAAAGCTATTAAGAACTCTCTTCAAAGTCACCACCTGACTCTGCACCCAATGGAATGTAAGGCAACTGGGTTCTAAGCATAGCAGGCACGCTTACCCTATGAGTCACCAATTTGTTGACCCAATTTTGCCCCTCTGGCAAAATCTCAGTCACCTTCTACACGTGCTTTGCATGGCCAATCATTTTGGGTTGCAAGGTCCACCTTTAGGGTTTAACAGCTCCATTTCAAAGTATTGGCTCATCGGCCTCATTCGTTGGCATTCACAATAGCATAAGGCAGAGTCTTCAAACATTCACAAAATGGGAGAGGAAAAAGCCAGGGCACTTAACACTAAGGCAAAAGGAGGGTAGACGTTTACAAAAATAATGCAGTCGATGGTAAAATTGCTGCCCACAACACCGGCAGGTAAAAAGAGATCACAAACAGATACAATCAGCATCAAAATTGCTACTCATAACACAAGAGAGAAAAAGGCCATGAACTTGGCCAACATCGGCAAAATTGCCGTGCTCGACAGCCTACTCGACCGATGTCAGCAAAATTGCCGTGCATGACAGCCAAATCAGTCAATGTCGACAAAATTTTTGCGTGCAGTCCATGACATTGAGCGGCAAATTTGCCGCTCACAACATCAGGTGGCAAAAAAGGCCCACAGAACACAGAAAAAGGCCCACCTAGCGGGTAGAGGAGCAGACCAGCATGTAAAATGAGGTAACAAGCATGGTCCCAGTAGACTTATGATGTCATCTATAGTGTTTTCTCTCTTCCCAATGAAGACTTAAGCTACCACTAGCAAGAAAAAGCCAATGAGAACTCCTCTTGGCTCTTTCCATATAAATACACAGACTTGGTCATTTTTGAAGAATCTTCTCCAATTTTGTAAAGAGCATAGCTCTGCAAATTTTCCACTTGAATCAATAAAAGATAGTTTTAACCTCTTTCTTGGATGGATTTTTCAGAGTATGCCTTGAATGTTGGTCTGTGTCCAGTCATTGTCTCTTGATGCTCTCATAGGTTTAACACCAGCGAACCTATTATCTAAAAAGTGCCATTGTCTGCTGCTGCCAGGAGTAGAGTTCTATTTTGGAGGTATAGAATAGGAGAGGTCACCTACAGTATGTATTCCATAGCATCTCGGTGAGTCCCTATTCTTGTGCTTTCCATAAGAACCTCCCTGTCATCCTAGCGACCTGGTCTTTTCTGCCAAATCTGAGTGTATGTATGTTTTTGTTTGATCCTGAGTGTGGAAGTGGGAAGGTCATTTCATTTTTGGTGTATCACCTCTTTAGAGTAGGCTGTTTGTTTTCATGCATTTTCTTCTCCCTTTTCATCCCCCCCAATATATCTATATATCTATATTTTGCACTACCTAAAACAAACAAGATACATCAGAGGGAACTAGCCCATACCTAGAGACTCTCCTCTCCTGCTTCGCCATCCCATAGGTGAGAGAGGAGTTTCCATGTTGTGGGGAGAAGGCAGGAATCCATTTTCCTGCCACTGGGTGCAATCTCCAATGTCAACACTTTTGCCTTAGAACATTTGAGTCTTTTCACATTAAATTTGAAATTCAACCTTTCGAATTGCAAATCCTAACTTAATCAAGTTCACATAGAGCCTCATCTAATTGGTCTTATGTTGTCTACCTTTTGTGTTAGGATTGTGTTACTTGGGTTAATTTTCTATTTGATCTAAAATACCCCTCATCTAGACCTGGAAATTGTTTTTTTAAATTTGTAACTTATTTAGAGTGTCCTTTTGATCTAAGTTGTTGTCATGTATTTTATTTGGAGTTTATTGTACTAAATTTTTTATTGTCCTAGTTACATTTTTATAAATAATCTCTCATGAATAAAACTTTAAATCTTAGTGAATCAATTATCGAGTGTCATTCTAGCCAATTACCTTAATTTAGTTTGGTTTTGAGTTCTTGTGTGAGTTATTTATTTTTGAGTCTAGCCTTTTTTTTTGCAATAAAATTATTATAACCACCTTTGGGTAAATCATTGCTATATTTTGATCCTAGTTCATAATTTTTCTACTTTGTTTAGTCACTCTTGTCACTGATTATAACCTAATTTGGGAAATTAATACATTAGCCATAGACAAGTTTGAGCCTTTGTGTTACTTATACCATTGATTATAATTACCTTTGGGAAAATTACTATCATTTTGTTAGATCAGTCTTGTTGTCTCCAAATATTTCACCCTAGAAGAGAGTGTTCAGTCCTCTCCCAGATTTGGGTAATGTTGAAACATTTCTAGGCCTATGGGTATGCCTATGGAGGAAATGGACCTCTATATTGAAAGGGCTAGCCCCCTGTATATGTCTCTACAAGACAATCTCTACTAAACTAGCTTGTTTAAAAGGAGAAGAGATATATATTTGTAGAAAAATAAATCCTATTCTAAGATTGGTGATACACCAAAAATATTTTCCACATGAATGTTAGATTCTAGTGCACAATACAACAAAAGCACAAACCATTCCAAAGCTCTAAAGATTATAACAACAATATTTCAAAATAGAGGTGAGATGTGTAAAAATGACACAAGGTAAATGAGTTGAGAGGTAAACTTTACACATTCAAGACAGTAATACACATGCAAAAATTCAATACACTTAGATACACACTGCGTGACTAGTTAGACTAAGAACTCTTGTTCAGGTATGAAGGATAAAGTGGGTAAAAGGATGGAAAATCATCACATGATATCACTATACATCTCTTGTACACTTAGACCAAAAACCTCAAAAAATCTTGAAGGAAACAAATTTATGCTAAATGCTCAAAAGGTAGAACTTGAATCATTCTAGTAGGGCTTCACCATACACTACGTGGTCTACCTTTTACTAGTCAAGGGGTTATCTATATAACAAAAAGGAAGAGAGAGAGGAAATTCTTTATCCCAAGGAGAAGATTTGATTCTATTATAAGTCTCCATCTTTAGCTACAAATGACTTTGCCAATGATGCTCATTAGGGTACTCTAATTGATCTATGTCATCACAAGTGGTTACGTGACCAACTTATTCTCTCCAAGATGCTTTCTCAATGGTTGCACCAGATAATTTTGAGCTGAGTAATGGCATCAATCAGTTGTTTCCAAGGATATATCTATTAGAAATTTGTCTTGACTCCTAATAGATTCCCATTGACTCATCGATATGTGTAATGGCATGGAAAAGAGTCACTTTCATTCTATTTTGCCTTGAAGAGGCACTGCTAGGAATCTATGGGATTATTGATTGATCTTTACATTAGCCATTCAAAATGGCCTAGATCATTGATTTGTACCATCGATCTGCCTATCAAAAATCAGCTGTTGGATCAAGCTTTATAGGTTAAGTAGTCTTGAAAACTTGATTTGCACTTTGTAGTGTAATTTGGGCTTTCTTGGCTACTTGACTTATAAAGTTTATAAGTAAAGTCTTTGAATAATCCCATTTGTACTATTAAGGCCTTTTCAAGTTCTTCAAGCTTGACAACTTCCATATCCCTGGGCCCCTTTCATTTTGCTTCATTTTCTTGGAAGGTGATTACTTCAGGCTTTTTAAGCCTTAAGTCTTCAATCTTATCATACCTGATCACTTATAATGGATAGTTACTCATTGTTATATTTGATGTCCCTCAGTGTATCATGGGATATGAATCTCAATGGATAATTCATGATGTTGATTTTGGCACCCTCAACCCGTCACTTTATCAACATAATTCCTTTAGGAATATTTCTTTTGACCCTTTTGCAAGCTATTTCCTTCAAGATTTTCTCCTGAAGGAATTCCTGTGGACTTTCTATCTGCCTTTTATTTTTGCTCATCCATATCCTTTTGAGATCCTTTCAAAGGTCATGGCTTTGAAAAGTAACCCTTCAAAACTTTTTAAGAGGCACTTGGAAGGGAAAGTGACCCTTTGAAACTTTTTGAAGGGCACTTTGGAAGGAAAAGTGACCCTTCAGAACTTTCCAAAGGGCACTTTAGAAGAGAAAATGTCCCTTTAGAACTTTTTCGAAGGGCACTTTGGAAGAAAGTGGCCCTTCAAAAAAGTTCTGAATGGCACTTTGGAAGGAAAAGAATCCCTTAAAAACTTTTTCAAAGGGAACTTTGGAAGAAAGTGGCCATTTGAAAAAGTTTCGAAGGGCACTTTGGAAGAAAAAGTGTCCCTTCAAAACTTTTTGAAAGGGTTATTTGAAAGAAAGTGGCCCTTCCAAAAAGTTTCAAAGGGAACTTTGGAAGAAAAGTGACCCTTTAAAACTTTTTTAAAGGGCACTTTGGAAGAAAAAAAGACCCTTTGAAAGTTTCCAAAGGGCAATTTGAAAAGAGAGAGACCCTTTACAAAAGTTTTGAAGGGCAAACTTGAAGGGAAAAGACAAAGGGAAGAGAATTCTTTCAGAAATTTGTCTGAGATAAAAATTCTAAAAGAATTCATAGGCTTGGTCAAAAAACTTGAAACAAATGAACCTTTCCAAAAGAGATAACACTTAGGCAAAATGGGTGAAAAACACTTAAACAAGGTTGAAACAAAGATTTTGAAGAAGAGAAAACAACTAGTTTCTTTCACGATTCCTTCATAATTGAATTGAAAATAGACAAGAGATGTTGAACTTAGCCAAAGGAAATTATAAAATAAGGGTAATTAATTTGGGTAACATTCTTGGTGATTCCTAGGGGAGGCATGCCTTCTATGCCAAAGACCAGTCACCTAAATCCTTCCATTGGGCATGCAGTCATGCATATAGGCACTTTAAAGAGAACTAAACAAGATTTGGCTTAAAAACACACTAGTTGGGTTGATTCACACACACAAGGCAATGATGAACACCAAACAAAAGGAAGGAAAACACACATGTGCTACAAAGTACTTAGGGAACACAATAATGAACAAAAGGAAACACACACATCTAAACTATTATTTATACAAGGATGAGCAAGGGATAATAGCAAGATTTCAAGTGTATCCCATTCATAGGGATATGAAACTATTCTCCATTCATTTTGGATATCTGAAAGGAGTTACTTTGCTTGCACTTGTTGATGATGTAAGGGCCACTCCACAAAGTTTCAAACTTTGTATGTTTTCCTAGTTCTGCTTTATCTTAATCCCAATTCAAAACCAAGTCACCCTTTTTAAACACTCTTTCACTTTTCCTTTTGTCAAAGGATCTCCTCATGAGCACTTGATGGTGTTCCATGGATTTGTGGGAATCATCCCTTGCCCCTTGCAATTGCATTAGTTCTATCAACATGACTTCCATTGGAGTGTTTTCAAGTAATTCCAGCTATTATGAAAGTTCTAAGGTAGGCAGTTTTTGGGATATAGACAACCTAGCTACTCTCCCATAAATAAGTACAAAGGAAGAGTTACCAATTGATTTCTTAGGAGTAATCTTGTCTTCCCATAAAGCTATTTTGAACTTGTTGTGCTAAGCTCTTTGATTGTTTTCCAATGTTCTCTTAATGATCTTGATGAGGTTTCTATTGGTAGACTCAGCCAATCCATTACCTTGAGGTAATAATTGGATGAGGTACTCAAGTGAACTCCATTCCTACCTTCATAATCAAAAGTTTTGGAACTTAATAAATTAAGTGCATTACCAAAAATGATGATGTGAGGAACTCCAAACCTTGTTATAATGTTATCATAGAACTCCAAGATAGAATTATCATTTGCCTCTTTCAGTGCAATGGCTTCTACCCATCTTGTAAAGTAGTTAGTAGTAGTTAATATCCATTTGTGTCCAACACTTGATGGAGGGTTGATCATACCAATAAAATCAAGGCTCTATTACATGAAAGGCTGGTCCACTTGGATAGGATTAAATGGAAGGGATGCAAGTTTTTGTTGGCCTACAAAGAAGGCACATTAAGGACACACCTTAGCCCAATGATAATATTCCTTAAAAATACTAGGCCAATGGTAACCGTCCCTCATTATTTTTTCAACTGTAGTTCTAGGAGAGAAATGACCTCCATCTGCACCATTGTGAAAACCTTCCAATAGCACATCAAACTAATCATTGTTAACACATCTTGATAACACACCATTTATGTCCTTTATAAAGAGAACATTATCAATAAGGTAATAGGGAATGGTATACAATCTAAAGTATCTCCTATGAGACTTTCTCAAACCATTGGGACACTCACCATTTTAAAAAACACTAATGATGTCTTGTGTCTAGCTCTGAACTAGAATGTGATCAACTGGTTGGGGTTGAACTTGGTTGATTAAGACCTCTTCTTTTAGATCCTATAGATCTATAGGTTAATGCCTACATAATCCTAGTCCTCTCACCAAGTTTGTCACCTTGATGTCCGCATCATACTCCATCACCTTTGTGATCTAGCCAACTCTTTTTTCATTGAGGTCTTTGCTCAAAAAAAACTCTTTGGTGCTAAGATGAGAAACCATGACATGTATCTTATTATTTTGCGACCATGTGCCTAAATTTTTTTAATCTCCTAATCACTATCAAATCTTGCTTCTCAACAAATGCATATCTAATCTCATAGTCTTCCAATCCTTGGCTAAAGAATGTAATTGGTTGCTCAATATCTTCATCATTATTTTGCATTAACATGGATGAGATTGTATCAAGGTTAGAAAAGGTATAGAGTATGAAATCCTTGTAAAATTTTGGGTTTAAGAGAGTAGAATATTTTGCAATTTCTTGCTTGATTTTCTAAAAACTACTCTTTCCCTCCTTTGTCCAAGTAAAAACTTGGTTCTTTTTTAACATGGCTATGATAGGCTATACCACAACTACAAAGTTTGGATTAAACCTTTTCAAAAAGTTTATTTTTCCCAAGAAGCTTTGTATTCCCTTCTTGTGGTGAGGTAAGGACAAGCCTAGGATAGCCTCAATCCTTTTGGGGTCAATAGATAAGCGTCCTTCTGAAACAATGTACCCCAAAAGTTTTCCTTCATGAATAACAAAGGTACACTTTTTTGTATTAAGGGATACACCATATTCTATACATTTTTCAAACACTTAACTTAGATGTTTCATATGACTATCAACATCTTTTAAAAAAATAGGTACATCATCTAGGTACATAAGTAGAAACTTATTGATCAAACCTTTAAAAGCCATGTCCATTGCTCTTTGAAAAGTCACTCCAACATTAGACAAACTAAAATGCATCTTATTATAGGTAAAGGTTCCCCATTTGGTGGTGAAGACTATCTTGAACTGATCTTCTTCATTCACTAATATTTGGTTGTAGCTTGAATAATCATCAAGAAGAGAGAAGTGTTGAGAACCTGAAATAACTTGTAGAATTTACTCCATGGAGGGTAGTGGATAATGATCTTTGAAAGACACTTTGTTAAGATCTCAAAAATCCACAAAAAGTATGATTTATCCATTTTTATTTTGGATAGGTACAAGATTGGCCACCCAATTTGAGTGTTTGATAGGAAAGATAATCTTAGACTCAATCAACTTAGTCAGCTTTTTCTTCATGAGTTCTTCTATCTTGGGATTGATAGGCCTTTATTTTTGCCTGATTGGTTTAGCTCAAATTTCTAACTAAATGGTATGATGAGCTAAACTTAGATAAAAACCTTTCAAATATTTATACTCCCAAGTGAAGATGTCATGAAACTCTTTGCACAATTTAATAAAAGTCTGCCTCTCAGGTTGAGAACATACCTTGCCAATTTTCAAAAGTCTGACCTTGAAAATCAAGACTCTTGCATAGTTTTCTTTCTTTGTTGACATGATCACTCTTTCTTTCTTCTTCTAATCATCCTCATTGAAAACACTCTCTAAGGTAATTAGCCCCTTAGGTATCTTATTCATCTTTATTTGAATGATTTTCTCTTCATATTGATCATGTAGTCTCCTTTGGTTTCTTTAGGAGAAACCTATGTCATTTTGTAATAAGTGTGCAATGTGTTCATCACTCTTAAACACTTGACATGATACTTCATTATCTAGAATATAAGGCCTCAAAATGACCTTGATATGTGACTACTCCTCCTTCCCTACATCAATATCATTATCAAACTATGCTTCTATGGTATCCAACCTATCAGCATGTTTATTTGAACCCCTTGGGATGGGATGTATGTTGAAGGCATCAAAGTATTCAAATAGGTCCCATACCCTATGAATTTAGGACATAATCAAGGGATTCTTGGCTATAGTCTGATTTCTTACTTGGTGGATGACCAGCTCACTCTCTCCATAAACCTTTAAATTCTTGATCCCTCTCTTCTTTGCCCATTGGAAACCATGGACTAGGCCTTCATATTCTACCACATTGCAAGTACAACTGAAGTGGAATCTGTATGAGGATTATTATTTATTATTTGATGGAGAAACTAACATAACACTATCTCTTGCACCTAATTTTATTCTTGATCCATTAAATAACATTTCCCATATACCATCAAGTTCATGGTCTTCATTAGTGAGTGAAGGGATTGGAACATCCCATTCATGCATACAATAAACTCCCAAATTAGTCTCTTCAATGAAATCATATGGGTCAAGTCTATGTGTTTTAGTGATATATTTATCAAGGAAGAGATCATAAATACCTTTAAGGGGGAGGATGCTTCACCATCCATAACACATTTAGATTCTTTGCTAATTAGACAATTCTGATTTGAGTTTGTCTCCATGTCTGGCTCAATATGAGACCTTGATAAGGGTTGAGTCCTTATAGTCACCTTGGTTCCATATCTTATTTTAAAATATATAAAATACCAATTAGGAGAAAGGTACCCTTCTATCTTAGCCATGAATTCCCTTGACAAGAAAATAGCAAAATGATCTGGAAGGTCTACCACCACAATGTCTTAAATTTTTGAAAAACTTGGGCAATCATGTAGGAAGACCTTCATACCTTTGACCATTCCCACTATCATATTTGGAGTACCATCAAGCTACAAGACACCCTTGTTATGTTGTTCATATTTTAATCCCAGCTTATTAGCCACCACTTTAGGCATAATAGTGGTACTAGCTCCACTATCTATAATGCAATTATGGACCAACTTGTCTCCCATAATGAGGGTGAGATAGAAGGCTGAAGGATTTTTAGAATTTTTGGAGGGACCTAAGACATGGCTTGGATTATTAGTAAGGGATACACCATTTTTATTTGAAGTTTTAGGGGCTACATGAATGTTTGTAAGTTGTTCTTGTAATATCTCTTTCTAACCAGGCATATGCAAGACTTCCCAAAGAGATATGCTTATCTTGGCATTCTTAAAAAAATAAATAATGTTTAGAGGGGGATCATTAACCTTTTATTAGAACTTTGAAGGTAGATAATGAGTATTAACCTATTGTGTTGTAGCTTTGACAATCCTACCTGCACTCTAATTTTGCTGAGGAGCATGACTTACAGTAGGTACAACATTAAGATTCACACTTTGTGGCCTTTGAGAGGCATCACTCGGAGTTACTCATGCTTCTTGACCTTCTCTTAACACTCTATTTTTGGCTCTTGTGTTTTATAAAACTAATGTTCTTTGATTTAACACATAATCATCTCTTTCTTGGAGTTCATCATGCCTACACTTTGGCTATTGCCTTCTCCAAGGTTATTCATTTGCATAAGGCCTTTTTCTTCTAAAGTTACATAAGGAGTATCTTGTTATTGTGCCACTAAATATTTGTTGTCTTATCCACCATCATGCAAAAACTAACCTTGAGGTTGTCCCTATTGATCCAAATGATTCTCTCATTGGACTAGATTAGCATGTACTAGAATAATAGCCTTCATGGAAGGAGTGGGATTAGGATTATAGGCATTGGGCTACCTATTGTAACCTTTCTAATTTTATCTTCTCATTTAGTAGTTGTATTGGGGTGGAGCTCTATATCCTTATTTGGGATTATATTGATGATTAGGTGGAGCACTAGTATAAAATTGAGCTTGTTTGAGCTAAACTTGTAATGATCAGATCCCTTCATCTTTGTCCATAACATTATCCATCTTCCTGGGAAAGGCTATTGGATTCACTCTAGTGTTAGTAACTTATGTTATTCTTGGAGCTTTGATTGAATTATGAGATATCAAAGACATGGAAACTCTTAGAGGGAGTTTTCCATCCTGTATTAAGTTATTCTCAGCTTCAATAACTTGTTCATATGTACCTGGTAGAGTGAAACCTCCCATTGACTATAATATAATAGTGATATCAGTATCAATACCTTTGAGATATGTGGGGAACACAAAGCTTAGAGGATGTCTCATGATAGGTGGTAGCCTATGCCATGTTATTTTAAACCTTTCATTAAAATCCCCCATGGATTCATTAGGATCTCTCTTTATTACATTCAACTAATGGATCAATGAATGGTCACTTTTATTTTCAAATATGGTTACCAGCATTTCCCAAAAGCCATCGTAGCTTGTAATACATCCACCTTCCAACATTATGTACTAGTCAGTGCCTTGCCTTTTAGAGATAGCCAACAATCTAATGGCTACATTGTCTTAGGTGACATTATGGAAATTAAATAAGTTTGAAATGTCTCTAATATGCTCAGATGGAGTAATAGGACCCTCACCATTGAAACTAGGGGGACTCTTGGAAGCAATGGGAGGAATAGGGTCATATGCAGAAAGGTTAATTGGATTTTAAGTGTTAGAGGTTGGGAAAGGTTGATGTCTATCCATTTCTATTCTTACCTCTTGATCTCTTATCTCTTAAGCTTCTTCAATTTTTTCCACTTCTTCCTATTCTTCTCCAAAACCTCCTTCCCAAGGCTCTCTAAGTGTTAGGAGTGGTTCAGGGCATTGTTCTTCAGGAAGAGCTTTAATTAAAGGGGCTTGATCAAAAATCTTAGATGACCTAATAAGGACCATGAAGTATAATGTGGGGAACTTGATCTATTACTAGGGATTCTCACCCTTTTAGAGTTGCCAAATGTTGAATTAAGGATAATTCTACAACCTTAGTCTTGTCAATACCAACATTCACCTTAACATGTCAAAAAATTAGTCCCACCAGGTGTGCTATAACTATTGTCTCTAAATATTTCACCCTAGAAGAGAGTGTTCAATCCTCTCCCAAATTTGGGTAGTGTTGGAGCATTTCTAAGCCTGTGGGTATGCCTATGGAGGAAATGAACCTATATATTGAAAGGGATAGCCCCCTATATATGTATTTGCAATACAATCTCTACTAAACTAGCTTGTTTAAAAGGAAAAGAGTTAGGAATTTATAGAAAAGGAAATCTTATTATAAGAGTGGTGATACACCAAAACTATTTTCCATATGAATGTCAAATTCTAGTGCAAAACACAATAAAAGCACAAACCATTCCCAATCTCTAAATATTCTAATAATAATATTTCAAAACAAAGGTGATATGTGTAAAATTGACACAAGGTAAATGAGCTAAAAGGCAAAATTTGCAGATTCAAGATAATAATACATATGCAAAAATTTAATACACTTGAATACACATTATGTGACCATTTAGACTAAGAAATATTGTTCAAGTATGAAGGATAAAGTGGGCAGAAGGATGGAAAATCATCACATGATGCCAGTATACATCTCTTACACACTTAGACCAAAATCCCCAAAAAAGATTGAAGGAAACAAATTTATGCTAAATGTTCAAAAGGTAAAACTTGAATCATTCTAGTAGGGCTTCACCATACATTATGTGGTCTCCCTTTTCCTAGCTAAGGGGTTGTATATATAATAAGAAGGAAGAGAGAAAGGAAAGCCTTTGGTCTAAGGAGAGGAATCAATTTTATTGGAAGCGTCCATCTTCAGCTACAATTGACTTTGCCAATGATGCTCATTAGGGCACTCTGATTGATCCATGTCATCACAAGTGGTTACATGAACAAACATTTATCTCCAAGATGATTTACCAATGGTTACATTAGATAATTTTGAGCTAAGTAATGGCATCAATTAGTTACTGTTAAGTATCTATCTATTGGAAATTTGTCTTAACTCCTAACAGTATCTCACTGGCTAATCGATATGTGTAATGGCATGGAAAGGAGTCACTTTCATTCTATTTTTTCTTAGAGAGGCATTGCTAGGAATTCATGTGCTTATTGATTGATCTTTCCATTGGCCACCCAAAATGACTTGAATAATTTATTTGCACTGTCGATCAAGATTTATAAGTTAAGTAGTCTTGAAAACCTAATTTGTACTTCTCAATATAATTCAACATTTCTTGGCTACTTGACTTATAAAGTTTATAAGTAATGTCTTTGGAGAATCCTGATTTGCACTGTTAAGACCTTTTTAGGTTATTTAAACTTGACAACTTCCATATCCCTGGGCCCCTTTCATTGTAATTTGGGTTCTTGGAAGATGACTACTTCAAACCTTAAATCTTCAAGCTTTTCAAACTTGATCACTTCCAACAGCTAATTAATCACCATTATATTTGATGTCTCTCGGCCCATCATGGGATATGAATCTCAATGGGTATTTTATAACATTGATTTTGACATCCCTCAACCCATCATTTTATAGACACAATTCCTTTATGAATATTTATTTTGGCCCTTTTGTAAGCTCTTTCCTTTGGAATTTTCTCCCAAAGTAATTCTTTTTAATAATTTATTCAAAGGAATTCCTTCAGACTTTCTATTCGCCTTTTATTTTTTCTCATCCATATCCTTTTGGGCTTCTTTCAAAGGTCATGGCTTTGAAAAGTGACCCTTCAAAACTTTTTGAAGGGCACTTGGAAGGGAAAGTGAATCTTTGTAACTTTTTGAAGGGTGCTTTGGAAGGAAAAGTGACCCTTTAGAAATTTTCAAAGGGCACTTTGGAAGAGAAAGTGTCCCTTTGGAACTTTCCTAAAGGGCACTTTGGAAGAAAGTAGCCCTTCCAAAAAGTTTTGAAGGGAACTTTAGAAGGAAAAGTTTCCCTTCAGAACTTTTTTGATGGGCACTTTGTAAGAAAGTGGCCCTTTGTAAAAGTTTCAAAGGGCACTTTGGAAGAAAAAGTGTCCCTTCAAAACTTTTTCGAAGGGAAATTTGGAAGAAAGTGGCCCTTCATAACTTTGAAAGAAAAGTGACCCTTTAGAACTTTTCTGAAGGGCACTTTGGAAGGAAAAAAGACCCTTCAAAACTTTTCAAAGGGTAATTTGAAGTGAGAGACCCTTTGGAAAAGTTTTGAAGGGCAAACTTGAAGGGAAAATACAAATGGAGGAGAATTTTTTTGGAACTTTTTTCTGAGATAAAAAGTTTGAAATAATTCTTAGGCTTGGTCAAAAAACCCAAAATAAAGGAACCTTTCCAAAATAGATAACACTTAGGAAAAAGGGGTGAAAAACACTTGAACAAGGCTGAAACAAAGCTTCCAAAGAAGAGAAGACAACTAGTTTATTTCATGAGTCCTTCACAATTTAATTGAAAACAGACAAGAGATGTTGAACTTTGCCAAAAGAAATTTCAAAACAAGGGTAGCAAGTTTGGGTAACAGGTCTCACATTTATTTTGTTCTACCTTCACCTAGTTTTGTTGTTTATCTCTTTGTGCCTATTTTATAGAGCCAAAGGTCCTTTGTTTTTTGGGCCTCAATTGTTTTTTACCTTTAACCCTTCATTTTTAATGAGACATATCCATGGATTTTAAAATGCCTCATTACACATGTAACATGACAATGTATAATCTAGGCTATGAGAACTTTATGATCAATGACCCTTTTATTCAATAGTCATATGATGATGTTACTTATGAGAAATATCCTTTATTCATCTTATAACATCTGATACATTGAAAAAATACATTACCCTTTAGCGTAGTATTTGGTAACTATGCCTCCTTATCTGAGCCAAGAACTAGATAAAATTGTGCAATACCTTACTCAAACAATGCCTAACATTAAACAAAACCAATAAAAAGAGCACTACTATGTTACAATGCCAACACAAACAAGCTATGATTTATACTTGTTTAAACATTATTTTTTAGAGAAAAAAGATGAAGTGTTTGTTATAGCTATCAAAGTAGGCACCAAGCTTCCACCAAACTTCCCACATGAAAGTCTGAGTAGTTTGATTATAACTCCTAGTAATTCATCTCTAATTCAACCATTTGAATGAGCATTAAATAGTTATAGTTAATATCTAGTCCAAATGCCATAGAAAGACCAAAATACACTTGAAAAAGGGAAAAGTATAATGGACAAACAAATAGAATAAGTAGAACAAGCATACCAATCCTATCTCAACCTATCTAGAAAATTTAATGCAAGGGCTATTTCTAGTATACCACTTATTGAGATAGCTCCATCAACAGGGCAACAAATAGACACCTCAAGCTATATAAGCCAAAATGTACACCATTTTAGCCAAAGCACGTTGGTTGGTGATATGTATAATTTCCATATTTCGATAGAAGATAATGTTTCTCAAATGGAAGACACCACTCAAAATATTATAGATAACATGAAAATGAATTCTAATTTAAACCAAAATGGGTCTAATTTACCACCAAGAAATGCACAACAAATTCCTCCAAATAACTCCATGAGTAGATCACAATAGTAGGGAATAGGTATGCCTATTTATAAAAATCAACAACTAATCTCCACTCCTTAACTTATTGATTCCTCAAATGTGAAATAGGGGGAATAAGCCAACAACAAACCAAATTACCACCACAACAAGTGAAAAACACTATGCCACCTTAATAGGTGATATTGAATGTTCTTCCACAATAAGCACATACAAATATACCTTATCAATCGTAGACATCACCTAACTAATAATGTATTACTATTGGTCAAAAAGTACTAGTTAGTCAATAAAAATAAATGCCAAACCCCCAATAGTTTCCTAACCAACAAAAGTTCCTATTCAACAACTAATGCCAATTAAACAATAGGTATTTATCCAACAATAAGGTTCTTATGTACAATATGTACCAGGTGCTATGAAATAATTACCTCTCACCCAATGGGTATCACATGTGCAAAAAGGATCCAAATAACAACACCTCTAATAATAGGGATCTAGTCAACAATTTGTTCCTTATATATAATAGGGTTCAACAAGTAGGCAACAAGTTCTATCCCAAACTCAATAATTCTAACACATTCCACATATCCAAATGTCATTATCATAGCCACAAGTCACTAGATAATATTATGTATCCAATTCAAACCATAATGTGCTTCAACATCATTTTATTCTATACCTAGAGTATAACCCTAATGCATAGATACACATACCTAGTCACTAAAACAATTTGATCAACATCTTATAATATACATATCCTGATCAAGGTAATCCACCTTTGATTGCATAATTTCTAAAAAAACAAGCCATGCCTTTATATTTTCTTACCCAAGAGTTACAACAAATGAAGGATGCAATTAATGCTATATAGGTTGGAAAACAAACAAATAAATTCAAACTGGATGAGATATGCTCTTACCCATTTAACATGGAGTATCTACAAATACCGTTTCCAATAGGTTATGAGCTAACTAAATTCAAAAAATACAAAGGTAAAATTGACCCTAGAGAGCATTTGAAAGAACAATTTGTTTCCTATCAACTGGTGGCATATAGATATATATACTTGCTTCTACTTTTCCCAAAGAGTCTAGCTGGACAAGCCTTGGAATGGTTGTTGAAATTACTAAAGAAGTCTATACTTGAATTTGATGATCTGTTAGTGAAGTTTATAAAACACTTTATATATATTCTTGAGCATGAGATTACTATTGTGGATTTAGGCCAAGCTAAATAGAATATTGGTGAAAGCTTCACTGCATACTTGTAATGTTGGAGAGAACTAGCAAGCCAGTTTACACATAATCTACTAGACAAATACTTAGCTATAATATTTACTAATATCTTACATAATGAGATATCCTACCATCTTGATATGTAATATGCTCATACGTTCAAATAGGTTATCATGGAAGGAATATAGATTGATAAATCCCTTACCAAGAAAGGCATAATCAAGTTATCATCTTATAATCAGAACCATAACTAGAATCAAGGCCATAAACATAATCATAACCTAACTCAAATACCATATTCAATACCACATAAATCCAACAATAATGAGAGACCTAAACATTAAAACCTCAATAATAATTTTATTGGAAATGGGGTTACTAAATCACACCATGCTCAGAAGGTGCAAACACTAGTTTTCTATTTACTTCCACCCACTCAACAACCACCTCCTCCATACATTCAACCAAGACCTCCACAAAATCAACCACCATAAAATGAAAACCAATTTCAAGCCCATCCTCTGAGGATAAGACCACCCATTATCCAACAATTTAGTGACCTTGATGATCCTATTGAATTTATGTTTTGAAGTTTAAATCAATAAAATATGATAATTTAGCTGATATCAAAGTCATTTCCTGATGGAATTCCTTTTCCTGATTGGTACCAAGAACATGAATTTTGTGAGTACCATTGTATCAGAAGACATTCCATAAGATGGTGTATCTAACTTAGACATCTAATTGAGAACATGCTGGAAAATGAAGAGATAGAAATATCTACCCATTATCCTATAAATAATCATAACTTGGGTATCTACCATAATCCATTTCCCAAACATAAAAATAAAAATAATTAGCATTAGTACTAATAGCAACAAAAATAACAACATAGAAATCCACCACAAAAATAAAAATAATAATGCCAACCATAACAACAACAGTAAAATGATCGAAACCAAGTGTAAAATGATCAAACTAACCAAGGAATTCATCATTCCATTATGTATACCTATAATAATGTTATAAGACATGTTTCAAGCAGTCATGTTTCCACCATCACTATCAACCCTAGACCAATTATAGATAGACCTAGGCCTTCAGCCAATAATGCCTATTTTCTCACCAATACCTACCAATCACCTTATGTCGATGATTCTTATACAAGCCATGTTGATAATCAATCACCATACCATCTAAGGATCATCATTCTAAGCCTCATTACCTACCTAAACAACTACTAAATTCAAGTTCCATATCAATATTAAATAATTGTAATTTGATAAGCCAGGGTCACTATTAAAGGATTGTAGCCAAATACTACAAATGAGCCTAATAAAACTTTTGTGCCTATTATAAATAAACTAGCTAAAAAAACTAAGGGGAAAACCTGTGATATTGTGGAACAATTGAAGAAGACACCTCCACACATATCCATCATGGATTTCCTACATATGTCTACCATCCAAAAATACATCTTGAATGAATATTTGAACCAATCCCTTATGTTAGATGATATCACTCCAGATAAATTCTAATCCTTTATAGGACACTTGGCCCCTATCCAATGTCTCACCTTTGACCAAAGTGACATGTCTTCTTTGGACCTTATGCATAATAACTTATTGTACATTGAAGTCAGTATAAATAATCATAGAGTTAAATGTGTCCTTGTAGACAATGGTTTAGGTCTCAATATTATTTCTTTGAAGTTGTTCAAACATCTAGTATATATAGCAACTAACTTTCATTCAAATTCCATCATTATCAAGGCATATGATAATGAAGAACAAGAATCTCAAGGTACCATTAACTTACCAGTGGTCATTGGTCCATTGACCCATGATACTCTATGCCATGTTTTAGACCTGGAACTATGTTACAATCTATTATTGGGCTAACCTTGGATTCATGAAATCAGGGCTATACCTTCTACATTGCATCAATGTATAAAATTTACACATTTAGGAATGGAAGTGACTATACTAGTTGATCTTCAACCATGACATTATTGTAAACACCTTGAAGTTGAATATACAAGCTACAATTACTAATTTGGCATGAATCTTATGCCCAAATGAGATGGAGAAAGAGATTAAAAGGGGAAAGTAATTAAATCAGGCCCAAAAACTAATTACATTGACCTAAATAGCTTAGCCTCTACCTTAGCCATGCCTCTACCAAAAATTACTAAACACTTTTGTATAATTGAAAGAGGTCTTGGAGAATATAACACCCTTATGCATTCCATATTTCCAAATTCCCTAAAAATCCTAAAGCTTATAGGAGACCTAAGCCAATACTACTAATATGGATTGGGAAACCAAAGGAAAATCTTAGATGAACAAGCCCATTTTTTTAAACCAACATATGGCCTAGAATAGGACCCCTTAGTAGAACATAATTCATGGTTCTACATTGATGATTTGGTTGACTATTAAAAGAGTGTGAAGTATCCTACTCACAATCAAATTATGGATTTTCTAGCTTATGAAGGAAGATGCCTTAGGTTACATCAACAAGGCATGATTTAATTATTCTCCTTGACAAAGTATAAGGTAACCCATGGTATCAAATTTAAACCACCTAAGGGTGACACCATATACCTTATTCACATTCCAACACCAATAACTAGCGATGAGGATGCATTAAGTGATGCAAGGTATGATTATAACATATATAATGACCTTGATACTAAACATTTGTTTAACCCCCATGCTATTTCCATAGTTATCCCTATTTATCAACCTTCACATTTAACCCTTTACCATTTATAATTGGTATACTATGACTAACAGGTATAAAAAATGCTATTAGATGAGCTAAAAAATGATGAGGCCATATACGAATTTTTGGGATTGAGGAGTCACATACCTCTTAGAGACCACAAATAGTGATTTTCTATTAGATTAGATCCTACTACCTACTTCAGAGAGTGGGTGAACTTCCCTAACCAAAAATATAAAGAAAATCAAACATTTAGGTCTAAAAGTGAAAACCTCTTTGAGGTGCTTTCTGACCAGGGAAAAAGTAAAGAGAAAGGCAAGTATCTTGGTGAAAATTGGCTTTTGATGCAATTCAATAGGGATGTTCACCCCTATTCCTATGAATCATAGGACACCTATAGCCCATAATCTATTTATGGATCAGATATCAACATTGAATAATGATAAGCTTTAAATTAGATTTCAATGTAATTAAATAGGGATGTTCACCCCTATTCATATGAAGCATGGGATACCTATATCCCACTATCTATTTATTGATCAGATATCAACATTGAGGAATGGTAAGATTTTACATAGATTGTTCATGAGTGCCCTAAGGTATTTTTATCATGGTCAATTATAGCATTAGGAAATTTTGATTTGTCTTATTTAGGAGAATTAGATGGTCTAGTCTATCTAGATAACTTTACCATTGTCAATCAGTTCAAATCTTTATTGACCATCCTAGATGATGGATCTACACTTCTTATGAAGGACACTTTAGAGGTGACTATTGGGACTCCAAATGACTCAAAGTGGATTAAAATAAACATATCCCTCACTGAGGAAGAACATGATGTTTTTATAACCCTTTTGAGGTAATATTTTGACATATTTGCATGGACTCATTCAAACATGCCAAGTTTGGACCTGCCTTGGTTGTACACCTCTCATTGTACATCTTGATGTCAAGCCTATTAAACAAAATTTGCATAAGATGCATCCCTATATTGATATGTTAGTAAAAAAAGAGTTGTAAAAACTCTTAGATGCTAATACATCATGTCTATCAACTATTTAGAGTGGATTTCAAAGTTTGTGTTAGTGAGCAAGAAACTAGAAGGTATTAGGATCTGCACTAATTTTAAATATATCAAGAAAACTTGCTCAAAAGATGAATTCCTTTTGCCTAATATTGACATGATAGTTGAATCAATTAATAGTTATGAAATGCTCTCTTTAATTAATGGATTTTCAAGATATAATCAAATAGGATTGCACTAGAATACCAATATAAAATAATGTTCACCACTCTCTAGGGAACATTATTTTATCAGTTAATGCCTTTTGAACTTAAGAATCTTGGAGAGACTTTACAAGTACAACATCAGTCTTAATCTAAAGAAATATGTATTTGGAGTCACTTATAGAAAACTATTAGGTTTCATTATCTCTCATAGGGGTATTGAACTCAACCTAACTAAAGTATGTGCCATTATAGAGATACCATCACCACCTACCTTGAAGTAACTCCATAGTTTATAGGTCAAGAATCAATCTATCAAATACTTCATCTCATAGTAGCTGATAAATTCCATCCATTTATGCACTTGATTAATAAATGTGTTACATTTTCTTGGAATGAAGAGTGTCAAAAATCATTTGATCAACTTAAAAAACATCTTATCAAACCACCTATTTTGTTTCCACCACTGCCAAATAAGCTATTAATTATTTACCTCAGTAATTGAGAATGCTCTAGGAGCACTTTTGGAACAACATAATGAATAGGGAAAGGAGTATGTCATGTATTATTTGAGATAAAAATTAGTCATACATGAACATAATTATACGTAGATTAAAAAGGAATGTTTAGCAATGTTTTTTAGAAACCAAAAATTGCATCATTATATGCTAAACAATAAGACATTATGATCACCAAAGTAGATCCACTCAAATATATAATTTCCAAATCATCTCTATAGGTCTGTATGGAAAAATAGATCATGTTATTGAGAGAATTTGAAATTGAATATGCCAACCAAAAATCCAATAAGGGGTAAGTACTTGCAGATTAGCTTGTTGAAGCTCCTCTTCAAGATACTCAACCTCTTACATTTGGATTTCCATATGAGTCCATTATGACTATTGAAGAAGCAGATACACCTCTTAAAGTTGAATAATGGAAGATGTACTTTTATGAATCATTCATGACTCAAGGATCAGGGGCTAAAATATAATTTTTTACACCATAAGGGGATATCATTACCAAATCCTTTCATATTATATTTCCATATACCAATATCATGGATGAGTATGAAGTGATCATTATAGGGCTTCACCAAACAGTACACTAAAATATTCAACATTTATTAGTGTATGGTGATTCTTAATTAATCATCAATCAACTCATGTCCTAATACCAGACTAAGGATGAGAAGTCAGTACCCTATAAATAGATGGTCTATACTCTTAATTAGTAGATTGCCACCATTTAATTTGAGATTGGCTCAGGCCAATAATAGAATAATTGAGGCTATGGCCACTATTTGTTCCATGATCTAACTCATTAACAGAGCTAGCAATTATAAATTTCTTGTTAAACATCTCTTAGTGTTGGCACATAAATAATCAACCATCTAGATGGTTTATGATAATTTTGGTCCCACATCTCCGTAGTATTCAAATATGTATGTCTATCTTCATAACCAAACCATGCCTCCAAATTTATCATGTAAAAAAAAATACTTTGCCCATAAAGTCTCTCATTATACCCTACTAAGACCAACATTTTATCATATAAGATATGATGAAAATCTACTTCGTTAGTTACCTTTAGCATAATCTGGACAAACATTGAGGGAAGCCTGTGAAGGAGTGTTGAGATTACACTAGTGGGGCAATCTTAGTTAAAAATATACTACATATTGGTTATTATTGGATAATGATGGAATTAAATGTAGCTATATATGTGAAGAGATGTGTCAAGTGTTAAAATCATTTCAATACAATTTAGGCTCTAGCCAAGATACTCAAACCATTGACAACACCATGATCATTCTCGATGTGGGTACTCAACCTTGTCAGGAAGATCAATCACACATATTTAGATGGTCGTAAACATGTCCTAACTACTACTAAATACTTCATTAAGTGGGTGGAATATATTTCCCTCATTTACATCACTAGTAAGTAGATATCCAAGTTCATATTCAATCATCTCATTTTACACTATGGCATCCCTTATGACATTATATATAATAATGGTAGATCATTAAAAAATAAAGATGTGAAACCACGTTATTCTCAATACAACATCAAACAACATTTATCTACCTCTTACTATCTGTAAGACAATGGCTAAGTTGAGGCTTCTAATAAAACCATTATCAATATTCTAAAATAAATTATTTATGACACTAGTCATAATTGTCCTTACATTTATTTAATGATATTTGGGCATACCATACCATATTCCTTACTATGACAAGAGTTACACTGTTTATGGAACTGAGGTCATTATTTCTATTAAGGACAATTTGCCTTCCCTCTGAATTTCATTGTAACATATCATTGATGATGAAGACTATAGATTAGTTCCCTTGTAGGAGCTAGACCTACTTGATGTTAAATTCTCAACTGTCTTGAATAATCTTCAAGCTTATCAGAATGGATTAACAGGCCAATACAATAGGCATGTTATGCATTATGAATTTGATCTTGGTGACTTGGTGATAAAAGAGAATTAAAAAAATCAATGTTAAAACTAAGAAAAAAATGAAAGTTTTAACCAAACTAGATAGGGCCCTATGTAATTGTTTCTAACTACGGTTGTGGATCATACAGGATCGCTACACTAGAGGGAGATGAACTTGATAAACCAATGAACATAACACACCTTAAAAATTTCTACGCTTGAGAGATTTGGATTATTTTCTATAAGGATCATCTAAGTTATGTCACATTATTTATATTCTTGGTATTATACGCTTTACCATTCTAACATACCCCTAATGCTTTACCAACTAGCTATTTTTTACCTAACCCTACCTATCACATTTGACCTTTGTTACAAATCACTTGTACTTTAGGCACATTTAGTGGTTGATGATGGATTTAGTTCCTATAGTGGTTTCAAAATTACATGTTCAAATGATAGTATGTGAAATTAGTATGATAGTGGTCCTAGAAATTTCATCCTTCATTTATTATTATGTTCCTCTCTATTGCTAATAATTATAACTTCCTATGGGTAAATTAGTACCACTAACCCTTTGTCATTATTTACTAATTATAACTACCTATGGGCAAATTAGGGACAACACATTTACCATGCATTATCGCATCACCTTGCCATTATTGTTATCATTTTCCTTTCCATTTGCTTTTACTTGAACTTACTAGTACTTAATTAGACACCTTTTGTATACGCATAACTATAGTGACTTGAGGTCCTACGGGACTATGTAAGAAGCACTCGATTCATGTTGAGGTTAGCTCAATCACCCCTTTGCCATGATCTCATCATTTTGAGAGAAATTTAAGTTTGAATGATCTCACTATTTTGTGAATAAGTTAAGCCATGTTCTTGCCATTTTGTGAGCAACTTAAGCCACACTCTTGACATTTTGTAAGCAATTTAAGTTTTAATGCTCTTGTTATTTTGTGAGCAACCTAAGCCACACTCTTACTATTTTATGAGGTGGACCATTATGTGTCTCATGATTCTTGATTGAGTTGAGATGCCTAGAAAATTCTAAAAATATTTGTAATAGTTTTAAAACCCCTAAACATTTGTAAAATTTCTTAAAAATCCTTAAAATCAAAAAATCATGGGAATTGGCTTATAATTTCCATGCAAAATATAAAGTTATCAATTTTTTTTGGGATGGGCCATCTTATTTGTTCAGTTTATTTCTAGACCACCTTGGTCATTTTCCTCTCGTTTTTGGAGGAACTACATTGGCCCAAGGTCTACATAGACCATGTAGGAAACACTTAGATACATGGGGTATCCTAGGCTAACTCTGTTATACCTTCCTTTATTTTTGACCACTTCTTTTCCTTAAGTATCCTAGGACCCCTAACTATTTTATGAGTAACCACTTATCATTTTGTTTCCCCATCCTTACTATCTTTAAGATGTATGATTTCACCATTTTGTAAGTTCATGTTGTGATCATTATGTATTCAATTTTGATACGTTAATGACCACTTAGATTTTCTTATGCTCTCACCATTTTAAGAGTGACCATTGCCTATGATCTCATCATTTTATGAGCTCATTCTCATTCCAAACCTTAGATGCAGTACACACTATGAATTACCATTTTAGTTCATTAGTGGATATTCATCTCTTTACTTTTGGTATGGTTTTAGCTTAAACCATATGCTTGCACTTGTACAATTTTTTTATGTTGATGTGTTCATGATTGTGGAGCATCATCCCATCTTTTATCATGCACTTGTCATTTTGTGAGCTCATTCTTATATTCCTCTAAAATTCAATCATGTTTTATTATCATTCTTTTTCTTCTATCCCATGTCTTAGGAGAACTACATTTGGCCAAAAGTTAACATTAAATATTGTGTCCATAGAATTATGTAGACAACATCTACTTGCATAGTGCATCTAGAGTCAGCTCAGCTACCCCTTCCTTTTCTTCTATTTCCATCCATTTTATTTGTTTTATTTTAGTGTTTCCTATGGCCTAGGAGAAATATTTATGTTGTATTATTTATTTGTTATCTCCTATAACCTAGGGGCAATGATTGTCATCTTGTTTGTGTTGTTGTTTCCTTATAGCCTGGGAGTAACCATTTTGCCAATTATTCTTTTGTTATTTTACCTGTGTCATTACTACTTGGCTTAGGGGTCACCCTTTTTCCAAGAGTAACACCTTTATTACACATACATGAATAATTTTTTGTTTGTTTGTGATAACATTGTGATTAACTAATGTTTGTGTATTGTTGTTTGTTTATCTTAATTTGTTTGTTTATGTGTGTTTATAGTAGTTTATATAATGCATTTTTCTTTGCTTTAGATTAATTAGATATTTTTAATTTTTTTATTCATTTTATTTTTAACATGGCTTACTTGTTTTATTGTTCATTTATTTATTTTATCTGTCTTTATTTATATCATGTTAATTTGTTTATTAGTGTTTTGTTATCTAGTTTGTTCATTGTTTTATTTGTGTTTATTTAGTTGTTTATTCATGTGCTATCTTATTTTTGTGTTAGTTACTTATTTTTATTGGTGTTTTTTGTTTCATTAATTGATGTTTTCTTATGTTTTGTTTTGTTTTGTGATTCATGTTTGTTTATTATTATTTTGTTTTTATTTTTTTTATTTTTTTATTAGTGTTTTCGTTGGTTGTGTAGTTTGTTTATTTTAATTTATTTTGTTAGTGTTTATTTGTATAGTTTATTTTCATTTTATTTATTTATTTATTTATGTTTTTTTTTGTTTGTTCATCATTGTTCATTTGTTTGTATTTGGTTGTTTGTGTTTTTGTGTTGTTTATATTTGTATAGCCTTGTTTATATTTTATTTATTGTTTTTGTTTTGTTTGTTTATTTTATTTTTTATATGTTCATTTTTTTGTTTATTTTTACCTTTTTGTTTATTTTAGTTGGTTGTTTTACTATTTATTTTGCATTTTATTTCTTGGTTATTGTAATATTAATACATTTTTTACACTTAAGTCTTGATTATCCATATCAGTTACTTTGATTGTGAATTTTTGTATTTAGTCTTGCACTTGATTTATTTGTTATATTTACACTTGGGATTTGATTATTCATATATTATTCCTAAGTTGTTTATATTTAAATTTAAATTAATTTTTTCATGCTTAGGGTGTATATTTCCATTTTAGTTATCCATAACTATCATGCATAATATCATAAGCTAAAGCAAAACGTGATCACATAGTCTATTCTAGAAATGCAATGGAAACATCTCTCTGATATATCAAAAACTAACCAAATATCTTAAGACATGTCTAAATCCATGATTAATAAAAAAAGAAACAAATGATTTATTATGTGTTTATACAGACTTGCATCTTTGAATAAGCATACATATAGGTCATACAACATAACCAGATGATAACCAACATAACATCTCATAAGCATGGCATAAACAATACATAAATAGAGCATACACAAACATAAACATCAACAATGTTAAACATCCATAATGTTAATCAATTCTAATCAATGTTAAACATGAGATAATCAAGATAATAAGAATGAAATCATATATATATCAATAGATATCATATACATGTACATCGGCCTTGAAGGACCCAAAACTAAATGTCAATGTATCTCAAATATCATATACATAAAATATATATACATATCATGTTTATGTCTCAAAAATACATAAGTATTGATACAATGAGTATAATGCCATAAGCCATAACTATGCCAAACTACATCAAAATGGCAAAATGTCAAGGTTCTTGTGCTCAATTTTGGGTTTGTGTATCCATGGGACTTGTAATTAGAGGCATCACAGGTGGCTCTTGTGTTCTTAGTGGTGGTGGTCATGAATAATGAACTAACTAGCCATAGGTACCCAAAACATGAGTCCTAGTCTAATACTAGCTAGATTTATTCCCTACTCTCTATGCATCTCAAATCTCAAAAGTAACAACCTACTACTCGCTAGGCTTGATAGACTCATAGGCCCACCTATAATAAGATGCCTCATCCATAGAATAAATGCTCTATAAGATCATCTATGAGAATATAGTCTATGTACTAGATCTTTAAGCTATATCATGTTCTCATCTTAGTCTATCTATAGTGGCCAATGCCTAATCCCATTCACTAATAGCCTAGTCTATCTCTATAGTGAGCTATCCTTGTACCTGCACGATCTTAGATATCTTGGCATTCAATTGAGTGATTTATTCTTGTAGCCACATCATATCATCATCCCTCATGTCTAAGGTGTCATATATGTTAGATAGCCGATGTTGTAACCCTGCCAACTCTTATACCTAAGCACTGACCTCCTACTCAAGCATATGAGTGTCCCTACCTACTATGGTTATACCATAAGGCCCTACCTAGCCTAAGTTAACCTATATCACTACCACCACTACTGAGATAGGGTCTAATATCATCACATCTATCCCCTCATCTCCATCTCCTCCATGTTAACTATGGATCATGATCCACATTTTAATATTTTGGAGCAATTAGCATTTGGTCATAGATATGCTTGGTGAGGTTTGGTGTTTATGTTAAGGCCTCCTCTTTTTCCCAAGGTCCCTTTCTCTATTTTTTTCTAAGTCTTAGCTTCTTCCCATAACTTCCAAATGGCATCTCAATGCTTTTTCAAGTTAAAAAAGTTCTTAGTTCTCCTAGGAGTAGAACTAGTTCTCCATGTGGCGGTTGAACACTCATCTAAGGTAGATACATTTTTTATAGAACTTAGAGTAGTGGAATTTTATAATGGATTAATGGATGGGGCCCACTATGTAGTAATAAAGAGAAATGTGGGATTTACATGTAGTGTCCCCATGCTCATTTTTGTAAAATAATGCTTGGATTTTCTAGAAGTAACACCAGCTCACCACATGGCATCACAATTCTCCTTGAGAGAAAAGCTTTCTTTATCAGAGCTCTAAATCACATAATTGGTCGATAAGGCTAGGAATAAGACCCACCAAGAAGTTACAACAAGAAGGGAGAAAAACTTTCCATGTGGTGTCATGGTGTTTATCTAAAGTAAAGCTTCCCTATCAAACCTTTAAATAGTGCCATTGGATGAGAAGAGTGGGTCCCTCTTTCCTAACAACATTCTAAGGATAGTTTTGAAAGTAGACACGTGTCACCACCATACTTATTTTAAGTATCATGGGAATCATAAGACTTTATAGTTGTGCCATATCTAGGATTCTAAGGGCTAACTACACTCATGACCCAAAGCTATTCATTCAGTTGTAACAACTCCATCATGAGCATGAGTGCCTAGTTTCAGGTGTTGCTTCTTTGATGGACCATTATGCCTATATAAGCAGATCTCTTTTATTTTATAAAGGGATGGTTTTTAGATATTTTTTTGATACTAGATTAGCCATTATAATAAGTTCTAGTTTTAGAATAGAAGTAGCTATTAGTTATTTTATCTTTTATTCTATTACCTTAACAAGTGCCCCTCATAGAAAGAATGAAATATTGTATATTGTGCCTTTTAGCCTCTTGTATTATGTTTTCTACCCATGAATGAAGAGGATGTGGTGTTATGTGTCAAATTGATTTAATAGTTATTTATATTTTGTTCTTTCCATTCTCCACTTCTATAGTATTAGTTCATTCTTGTTTACATTATAAACTTTAATTCATGAATATTTACCTTTAATAGTCTATGATGTTCAAAGATTCAATCTATTTTATGCAATTATAGGTCAATACTTTAAATATCTTGGTGCATCACTCTAGTTAATTTATTTTAGTTTTATTTTGAATTTTCTTGTTATCCTTTTTCATCCCCAAATTGATTTAAAGATCCAGCTTCTAAAACCTCAGAGGTTGCTTTAAAAAATACATTTGAGTCCCACATCTATAAATCTTCCCATAGAAGGTTGTTTACCTAGAGTGAGAGTTTTAAGCGTCAATATTTTTTCTTTTCTATCACATCCGATGGGACATAACTACTAGTCTACCTGACTGGAAGTCAGAGTGTATGATCCATAAATCCATTACAAGGTCATAAATAGTGAAGAATCTAGGATTATTATCACCAAATTTGGTAATTATAACTCACCAAATAACCATAAGATCAAGTACAACACAACAACCACAATAGATGATAATCCAGGGACCATCAAGGAAATTTTTGGCATGGAATAATGGTAGTCTACTCATGCCTCTAGTATCCCTAACTACGTGGGATCCTATTCCTGCTAATGCATTGAAGGCACTCCCCAAATTCTTATGGGAATATTTCAAAAGCATAGTGAAACATATTCAAGATGTTACAAATGTTTATACTATGCATTATGTCACACAATAGAATGTAGATTTAAGGCTAATAGTTGCCTCTTTCAAAGGGTGATCTCTTGACTAGTACTAGTCCCTACCATCCAACTCTATCACCACATGTGATGACTTGGGAAATAGGTTATTGGAGTGATTCAATGAGAAGGCAAACCTGTCATCTCTCCTACAAAAACTAATCACTATCAAAAGAGATATGTAAGAGGCCATTATTTATTTTAATACCAAGTTTGATAAGACTTTGAAAAGGATCCCAATATAATATTGACCACCCATAGGTATAGTTATTATATTTTATCTCAAATCCTTCAACTTGGACATAGTTGTCATGATTCAGTCTTTTGGAGGCTAGATAGTGTTGGATATATATGAACTAGAAGTTAGAGTTAAGAATAACTTAATAGATGTTGGGAAGCTTCCCCCTCAGTCATCAATGCCAATGTTACTTGAGACATTGATGTTGTTGCAAGAGAAAATCTTGATCACCTCACATGCATCACCTTCCATGTATGTATATCTACCTACCTAGGAAAACACATCCACTTCATCTTCACTATCTATAGAGATGAATGACATGAAGAGCATCTTGTAAAACTTATATAATGAGATAATAAACCTTAAAAGTCAATATACCATGCCCCCAAAAACTCTTTACCAAAATTACCAATAAAGGAGAGCACCATATCAATATAACTAATACCACGAAAGTCAAAGGCCAAATCATCAAGCACCTAATCATTATACATGACCCACAAATAAAATTGTTCTGGTACTTGATCCATTACAAATAGTCTCAACAAGTGCAAATAGAGAGTTGGTCACTGGCCAAAAAAATTTGGTAGATGACTCAAAGTCATCATTCTTTCCATGAAATGATGCACATACACCCCAAAATTATTCAAGAGGTAATCTATAGTAGAAGGTTTCCAAGCAACAAAGGCAAGGGAATGCACCTAATTCAACCCATATGGATATCAATCCCCAAGTGTTTAAAATGTTTTCTTAATGGTATAGATGTAAGGGATGTTCATGAAGTAAGAGGAGGAGATAGCCTCAGAGCATCCACTTTTATCCTAAGTAGAGGGTGAGTATGTGGTCTATGCAAGTGAGATCCTAGTATAGAAGGCCCATGAGTCCAATCAGACTATTTCAACCAATCCAAAAATAAACCAGTTAAAACCCAAGTAGACTTCACAAGGATTAAAATGACTTTTTAGAATAGCTCAGGACCCCAATCACCACCTCTAACATATAAAAAGTGGAGTGAAATAGAATAGAACAAGGTAAAGGACCTTGGGGTCCCACCTCTAAGGTCATACAGTGTGGTAGAATAACTAATGAATGTTCTAGCCAATGTTTCTCTTTGAGATGTCTTATTTATCACTGAGCAAAAGTCTTTACTAAAAGAAGCCCTGAAGGATGGAGAGAAGCCCGCATGAGGAAAACTAGATACAAATATCACATAGATAAAGGGAAAGGAAGCCAACATGTGTGCATAACCCCAAGCACCATTTGCATTTATCAATTCCAAAGAGGGGGATGTAATATGAAAATTACCCCACTCTATTTGACTCTCATTGTAGGAAAGAAATTTCTTCACAATTCCATGATCAATTCTAGTGCGAACACCATGATAATGTCAAAATAGATTGTAGATGCATTGTAAATATGGTATGAACCCTTAGACAAAGGGGTGATGCAATTAGATGGGAAGAAGGTTCAAACCATGGGTGTCATCAAAGCTCTTCCCCTAACCCTATACTCTAATTTGAGCATAATAGTTTCTTAGGAAGTTATGGTTATTTACATCCTACCAGTCTTAAGACTATGTATATCAAGGGATTTCACTACCAAAATAGGTGGATACTTATCTTTGGAATAGTCCCATCTGATCCTATGGACTAAATATAGATAAAATCTGAAGGTGATGTTAGAGTCTCTACATCCCTAATGCATAGTTGATGAGGTTGTGGTAAATTTTGAAGTAATGTAGACTTCTTTCTCTAATAAAGAGATGCATTATGTAGAAATGATTAAAGAGGAAGGAGTGGCTAACAACAAGAACCTAGAGGAAGAGGTCCTCATTAATGAGATCATAGAGAATGATCCTTTAGTGAAATTTGAGAGCACTAGTGTTGAGACCTATGTAATCCATGATTTGGATCAGGCCATCCCTAAAGTCATGAAGGAGGATCAAAGCAAAGAACCTAATGGTGAGTCCAATTTTTTGATCCTCTATTTTGATGGTGTGAAATGCAAGACCAATTTTAGGGTAGGCATTTGGTTAGTGTCTCAATCTAGGAAAGAGACCCTATGAGTTTTCTAATTCCAATTTGCCTACATAAAAAATGAATTTAAATATGAAATACTAGTCCATGGTCTCAGCCTCATTGAGCGCATAGGCATGAAGTAGCTAAAAGTATTCAAAGATTCTAAATTAGTGGTGAGACAAATAAGAGGGGTCATGACTACAAAGAATATCTACATGAGATCCTACCACCATCTAATATGGGATTTTATTAAAGTATTTTAATCATTTAATATTTAAATCACTCCCAGGTCCATGAACTTAGAAGAGGACAAAATGGTAGTGATCAGCTCCTAGTTTTATCTAGTGACTAATTTGTTTACCAATGATCAAGTACTATGGGTGATCATCAGAACTGCCGTTCTAGATAATGACCAAAACTAGTAATTGTTTAAAATAAATACCCAAATCATTTTATTTCTCCAAAATTCATGTGAATTTAAGGAGAATTTGTAGTTGAAGATCAAAGAAGCCTATGGGGACCAGATCATGAAACTAAAATCTAATAATCTACCAAAGAGGATGATCACCCTATATAACCTATTTGATTCTAATGATGTAAGAAATGACAAATGGAATTTTGTTAAAGATAAAAGTGACTAATCCATTCTTGATGTTGGAGAAGGGAGGAAATTGAAAGTAGGGAAAGAAGTTTTCCAAAAGGATAGAGACTGATTGGTATCTTTTTACAAAAAATATGGAGTGATGGCCTGGACCTATAATGACCCAAAAGGATATGATTTTGAGGTAATCCAACATACCATTGATCTAGTCAAGGGATCTAGTCTAGTTAACCCAAAAATTGAGCCCCCTATGGCCCAAGAACTAAGGAAATTGATTGACTCAAGGATTATGTACCCAATAAATCATTTCACTTGGGTGTCCAACCTAGTTCCAATTAGGAATAAGAATGGAAAAATCTAGCTATGTGCAGACTTCTAAGATTTGAATAAATAATCTTTGAAGGATCATTATCCCCTTCCTTCTATGGAATATATCTTTTAAATAGTAGTGGGTGTGCATATGTTTTCCCTATTGAATGGATTCTTGGGGTATAACAAAGTATAGGTTAATGAAAAATACCAATACAAGACCACTTTTACTATAAAGTAGGGGACCTTTTCATATGCAAAGATTCCTTTTGGATTTTATAATGTAGGGGATACCTTCCAAAGAGCCATGGATATATATTTTCAAGGCCTAATCAACAAAATCATCTTCATTTACTTGGATGATCTCACTATATTTTCTAAAGATAAGGAAGACCATTTTAACCATCTAGAGAATATTTTCAAAAGGTGCCAAGAATTAGGGGTGTCTCTCAACCCTAATAAATGTGTTTTTAGAGTCCCACACGGTAAGCTACATGGCTATGTGGTATCCAAAGAGGGCATCTCTATCGACCCCAATAGAGTATAGGTTATTAGGGATTTAACATTGATATTCAATAAGAAGGGGGTGTAATATTTCCTAGGGAAAATCAATTTTATCAAATATCTAAATTTTTAGGATTGGTAAGGTCAATGACCTTGATGTTGAATAAGGACCAAGCCTTCAAATGGAATTCAGAAAGGAGAATAGCATTTGAAAATATTAAGGATTAGGATTGGTAAGGTCAATAACCTTGATGTTGAATAAAGAGCAAGCCTTCAAATGGAATGCAAAAAGGACAATATAATTTTAAAATATTAAGGAAGCAATATCTACTACACCCATGTTGGTCAATCCTAACTTCTCCAAATATTTCATCATGTATGTCTATGGGAGTGAACATATCCTAGTGGTTGTGCTAACTCAAAAGGTAGAAGAAGGCATAAGTGAGTACCTAATTGATTTATATTCGAGGACCTTGCATATTTATAAGACCAAGTACAATTTTGTTGAAAATCAAGCTTTCACCATCATCAAAAGTCTCAAAAAATTTAGATACCTAGTGGTAGGGAGTAAGATAATGGTACATGCGGTACATTATATCATCAGAGAGTACATAATGGAAGGAGAGACTATATAAAAATGGACCAATTAGATCACCAAGATCCTACAATATGATGTTTAAGTTAGGCCAACCAAGGTGATCTAAGGAAAAGGGATCTATGAGTATTTGGCTCAATACGTAGGTGCCTTGGTAGAAAAACAAGATACTTTAGAAATGGTTTTATTAAATCAATATGAAACTGATAGGTCCTGGGTTGCTGATAGAACCCATTTCATATAAACCAACCAATATCTTGAGGGTCTCCTTGTACACAAAAGGTGATTTTATAGGTTACAAGGGGCTAGATACACACTGGTCCAAGGAGTCTTGTTCAAGAGAAACTTTCACAAAGATCTATTTTGATGTGTCAAAAAGCACCAAGCTAAGAAGATCATCTAGGATATGCACTTCACCCTTTAAAGTGACCATTTTTTCACAAAGAACACTATGACCAAGATCATATATGCAAGATAATACTTTCCAACCATGTTTTTGGATTACCATCAGTCAGTTAAGAAATGACAACAATGTCAATTCTTCATGAGCAAGCAAAAGAATTCAACCATGCCATTAAATCCAATTGTGACCAGTGAGCCCTTCACATAATTAGGGTTGGATTTCATTAGGATGATCAATCTTATTTCTAGTGTAGGGAAAAAATGGATACTTATAGCTATGGATTACTTCACAAGGTGGACAAAGGCATCCTTGATGAAGGAGGCAACTAAAAACATGATCCTTGACCTTTTGGAAGAGATAGTATTACAATTCAACCCTCTCAAAATGATCATGTGAAGGCCTTCCTCAATCTAATATTTCATAATTTACACTTTGAAATTGAATTTTCCTAAAGACTTCGTCTAAGTACTACTTGTAGGGAATGGGCTAGCAAAATCAACCAATAAGAACCTTATCATATTGATCAAAAGGATGGGCACTGACCAACAAAGGGAGTGGTATGTGCATTTGAAAATGGCTTTATGGGTTGATAAAATTACTCCCAAGTAGATCTTATAGACATACCTATACAAAATAGTATATGAGAAAGAGGTGACTGCCTATTTAAATAGAGATTCTCACCTTGAGACTATTAAAAGTTATTAAGCTCATGGAGAATAAAGCAATGGAGGTTATATTGGCAAAATTGCTCAATCGCCAAGAGGTAAAATAATAGGCTAGTGATGCCAAGGTCACCTAACAACATATATTAAAGTGATGATTTGATAAGAAATCATTTAACTTAAGCTTAAATCCTAAAGACCTGGTTTTAAAATATGACCAAAGAATTGTGAAGATATGACAACATGCAAAGTTTGATTCCCTATGGAGGGGGCCATTTTGCATCATTGGTAGTAGGGAAGGTAATGTATTCAAGTTAGAGGATGAAAAAGGCAATACATTAGGGATTTTAATTAATAGAATCAACCTAAAACACTTTAACTAATTTACCAGCCTTCCCCTTATATATAGTTATTTAGTTGCCTTTCCTTGTTGTTGTTTCCCTTTATTAGTTTGTTTTCCTTTCTTTGTTGTTGTTTCCTTTTAAATAAGTGTAATTGGCACAAGTTTTTCATCCCATTTCTAGGTGCCCACACCCTGGCTCTCCTTATTTTTGAAATATCCACTGATAGACAATTATCTACCCCACTCCCCTTACCATTAATGTTAGACACTCTATATTACATGATTCCCTATGAGGATCACTAAAAAATCTCTTTTGAGTTGCTTCTCAATCATGTACACCACCCTTTACATTTATGGGACACCTGAATTCAAAACTAACATGATGATCACACCTAGAAGCATTAGCTTATAAATATCTCTCTCTTGATCAAGCCAAATATTTGAATGCCTAAGATTCCCCAAGAGAACTGAATGAAGAACATTGAGCAATTAATAAAATCATCTTGAATAGAGAGACTTGAGCTAAGAATTATGATATTTATGAGTGGGAATTTATATCTAGTGCCTTCCTTGAATCAAAGAGTGAAACATTTGAGCAAAATTTGTAAAATGGTGAAATATACATCCCCATATAGTAGTGAAAATCATATGAGGAAGTAGAGAACCTATAATTTAGGTGGTCATGCAGACATTCCCCCATAGTATGTAGTGAGAAAATCATATGCTTATAACTTCTCATAGCTAAGACATAAAGTGCCAAATGTCAAAATCATCATCAAGGGACATTGTAGGGACTCCTCACTGGTCCTAGATTATGTAGATGGGATCTTTGATCCCAAATTGGCTAAGAACCTGAAAAGCCTAAGGAAGGGAACCCACACCTAAATGATCAGAAAGGTGTGAATTAATGACTATGAGTCATTTGGGTATATGATTTAGAACTCCATACTGGCCCAATACATGGTTTCTCTTATGCACCCATGATTAGATATTGTCACCTTGTGTATAGATAAATATGATGCTGGTATTGATGTTTTTATAGGAAACAACCACCTAAAAGTGGATGTCAGTACCAATTCCATTAGGGAGATGCTCTAAATCCTAATTGAACCCAATGCTAATGTTTATAGTATAGAAAGCCTACATAATATCTAGGACACCTAGGTTTTCAAGATACAGTTCATCAATTTTATCTTCCAAAGTAACTAAACTAAATCACCTCCTCTAACCATCACTCTCATGTGCTTCATGATGCAAGATCTGAAAGACACCCTTTCTATGTTGGCATTTAACCTTGGCATAGACTCAGACACTCATGTAGTTAACTTCCAATTAGGGGTCATCTTTATTTTGAGGATGGTGAGCAAGTAGAAGGTTTACAAGATGGAATTTTTAGATGTCATTACTATTTCCATGCACAATGAGTTGGAAAACTTATTGACACTTAATATCTTTAGGTATTCCTCCTTCCTCTTTCACTTAATCTTGTATCAAGACTCCCACTTCTTCTCTTCATACTTCACCTTTAACTCCATTAATATGAGCACTCACCCTAACATGGTGATCCCCATCATTGTGTGGACACACATCCTATTAACCATACAAGATTACTATGAATTTTTATAATCCTTATTATCCTTGGTATTGATCAACCTCAATTGAGAGACCATCACCTTTAGAATGACAAACAACTAGAGATCATGGCTAACTAGCAGAATAATTTTGATCAACTTGTTCTTTGAGGCCCATTTCACCTTCATTCAGGTGTATGGATTCAAGTAGGAGCCATTCTGACTCCCTTGCATTCTCACAAATAGAACCCTAGCCTTGGAGCTCACTTTCCATCTTAATGCAGTCAACTTAGTATATGGTACAAGATATAAGAAGAAGGCCCTATATAATTTCATATTCCCAAGAGGGGAACAATAGTGGTGAAAAGGTCGTAGGAGTGCCTATTTATGTTCAAGCCTATAGAGCTTGACCTTGACTAAATCGATGATAAATTAAATTATAACCCAATTGGCCACATAGCCTCCTTTAATATTGATGCCCCATTCAATCATGATCCCTAACCATACCTCAATGGGTGAATGTCACTAGTGGAGGATGATATGAAGTATTATGTAGATCTAAGTAAGATCTCATCAAACACCCACAAGCTATAAGAGTCCTTTTATGATCTAGTCTAATAATTTAGCCCTGTGAAGAAATTGATAAAGGGACTAAGGGCACAATTCATCTAAAGAAACTATATCCAAGAGAAAATAAATGCCTATTAGAAATATAGGCAAGAAATCAATAATCCATTTCTAAATTTTGAGGATGTGGACATAAATGAAATGTTTAAAAACCTCTGGGATGAGCACCATAAGGTAAAAGTTTTAGTAGAAGGATAATTATTTGTCGAAGAAGAAGAAGAAGAGGAGGAGGAGGATACTCCTTCCAAGGAAGATAAGAGCACTACTCTAGATAAAGAAGAAGAATTTAGAATGATCTAGAGGCCTACTAATTGGCCTCTTCCTTGCTACCTATATTTGACCGCCCCATAGTAGTAGCAGGTCTCTTTGGGGCATCTTGTAGTGGGTCATCTTAGCCTAAATGATCCAAGGCACAAATTTCCAATCCTTCCCCTAAGCCCCTATAAAAGAAGATGTGCTTTTCTAAGCCCCTTCTTTTCACCTTTGCTTCATTATTTACTCCTTCTTTGCCCTCCACTATTTCTACTGAGTTTTAAAACTATCCAATAACTAACCAATCACCTCCCTTATGCCATTTTAATCTACCCATCCTATAATCAAGCTTACACCACTTTCCTCAGCATAGCCAATCACTTTCCTTACACTATTTCTCACTCCTCCACCCTCATCATCTGTATCATCATTTATTATGGTTTAGTTGCCTTCCACCTCAATCCACAACCTCCCACCTTTCTCTTCATCCACCTTGACCCTTCACCTACTCTCCTTCAAAGTAATAGCTTCTACTACTTCATAGTAAAAATTAACCATTCTTTTTGGCCTGCCAAAATAAACCCCCTTTTTGGGGGAAATATTTAGTTATAAGAGCAGTTTCATTAGAAAATGGAGACTACTAAGAAATCTCGAGAGGCCTGAGTAGAGAAGAGAAAAGGAAAATAGGCCAAGGCTTTTGTAGTGCCTCACATGCAATCATTTTTTGACCAAGTGAAACAATCTCTAATGATTTCACACATGGCACCCCAAGTAGTCAAGACTCAAGAATAGATGCATTTGGGGGAATACTTAATACATGTCATTGACCTCAACCTTAGCCAAGATAGGCCCACTAATAGGTTTAAATTAATAGAGGAAACACAAAATTCCATCACCACAAACTATATCAAAGTAGGCTGGCAGTTGGAGAAGACAAAGACAAAACTAGTGAGGGTGAAAGCTCTGATAGATTGCCTCAACACTAAGGCAAAAGAAAAAAATGTGGATCTTAAAAAAATAAGTTCTGACCTATAGAGCCATGTTTCCAATGAGATTTTTTAGGTGGAATCCAATAAAAAGGCCTAATTACAAATCTAGGTCGTAGAGTTAAAGGCCAAAATAGATGGCTTGAAGAAAGAAAAGGCAATCACATAAGCTAATCTACAAGAAAAGGAGTTATGACTTACACAAACCTATTAGAGTCTCTCAGACTATAATAAAACACATCAACAAGTACAACAATAGGTGAAATAAGAGTCTTCAACCAAGGACCAAGAGATATTACAACTAAAGAATGACCTCATCATTTATTCCCAGACCATAGGGATCCTCCTATGATCTAGTAGTTATGTATATCTTACTAGGAAAGAATAAAGAATGTGGCTGCTAACTTGAATCTAGCACTTGGGTTCATCATAGACTCATAATAGTTGAGCTCTTAGGTAAGTACATCTATAGACCATGTCCTTACCTTCATGTCCCCTAAGGTTTAAGACTCACAACTCCTTGTCTAAAAGCTATACATCACAACACATGGGACACTACAAGTAGTAGGGGTGGTCGATCAAAGTTAGGCAATGGTCAAGGTGAATGAGTTATTACGCTACAACAAGGTAGCTATAAAGTGCAAAGCATTTCTAGATGCTTTAGAAAAGGTTTTTTGGGATATAAAGGGGCATATCAAATAATTAGTAGAGTTAGGACTCCCTCCCCATTCCTTATGGATAACTGCATCCTCCCATTGGACAAAATAAAATAACTATTGGAGAAGATGAAAAATGACCAGACCATGTTTGTGGCTATTAATCAATCTCTAGGTGTCTCCTAGGTGGACACCATATTGCAACCACTCACCCAATTAGAGTTTCAAATGCTAGTATTTATTAAAATCTTGAGTAGCATCTCCTTTAAGGAGATCATTGATTTAGATAGGGCCTTTGAGGCCCTAAAAAATAATACTCAATCGAAGGAGGAAGAGTGGATGCCTTTGAAGGATGATCTTCAAAAATTGTAAATTTTACAAGCCTCATCCCTTTTTGCAATTTTTCTTTAACTAATCTAAGAAACTATAATTTTGGGTTCTTCCATCTGCAGGAAAATTCCCCATGCATGTCACCAAGAACTATGGATCATGATCCACATTTTGATATTTTAGAGTAATTAAAATTTATTTGTGGATATTCTTGATGAGGTCTAGAATTTATGTTGAGGCTTATTCATTTTCCCAAGGTCCCTTTCTCTATTTTTGGCTAAGTCTCAGCTTCCTCCCATAGCTCCCACATGGTGGCCTAGTGCTTGTTTAATTAAAAGAAGTTATCAATTCACCAAAGATTAGTGCTAACTATCCACATGGTGAATAAATGCTCATCCAATGTAGATGATTTTTTGATAGAAATTCAATTAGTGCCATTAGTTATCAAAGTAATAGGTGGGGTCCACTACTCAATAACAAATAGAAACATGAGATTTCCACATGGCACCCATATGCTCATTTTTTAAAAAGAACTATCGACTTCTCTAGGAGTAGTAAAACTCACCATGTGATGTCATAACACTCCTCGAGAGTAAAGATTTCTTTTTTAGAGATTCAAATCACATGATTGGTCAATAAGGCTAGTAATGTGACCCACTAAGTAGTTGTAATGATAAGGGAGTGGAACTTTCCACATGGCATCATGGTGCTTATCTAAATCAAAACTTCCCTATCAAACCTTCAATAAGCACCATTAGATGAGAAGAGTGGGTCCCCCTTTCCTAACATAATTCTAAGGATAGTCCTAAAAGTAGACACATGTCACCATCATGCTTCTTCTAAGCATCATGGGCATCATAAGACATTAAAGTTGTTCCATATCCAATATTATTAGGGCTAACTACTCTTAGGGGATAGATCTCCTCATTCAATTCTAATAACTTCATCATGAGTGTGAGTGCCTAGTTCTAGTTGCTTCTTCATTGGATCATGGTGCCTATATAAAAAGATCTATTTTCTTTTATAAAGGGCTGATTTTTAGATAATTTTTTTGGATACTAGACCATCCATTGTAATAAGTTTTTTTTTAAGAATAGAAGTAGCTAACAGTTATTGTCTTTCATTATATGACCTTAACAGGTGTCCCTCATGGGAAGGATCAAATATTATATAATATACCTTTTGGCCTCTTGTATGATGTTTTCTACCCACCAATGAAGAGGATGTGGTGTTTTATGTCAAGCTGAGTAAAGATTTATTGTTGTTTTTTTTATTTCCATTCTCTATTTCTATAGTATTGGTTCTTGTTTGCATTATAGAATTTAATTCATGTATATGTTCCTTTAATAGTTTATGATGTTAAAATATTCAAGCTATTTAATGTAATTATAGTTCAATACTTTAAATATATCAGTGCATCACCCTAGTTAATTTATTTCAATTTTATTTTGTATTCCCTTATTATCCCTTTTCATCCCCAAATTGCTTTGAAGAGTCAGCTTCTAAAACCTTGGAGGTTGCTTTATAGATCGTATTTGAGTCCCACATACGTAAAAATTCCCATCAAATTTTGTTCACCTGGAGTGAGAGTTTTAGGTGTCAAAACCAACCACCACCACCATCATCTTCATCCCTTACCTCAATCTCTTGCCAGGTGTCACTACTATCACTCAAAGTCTCAGCCTCTATCTCTTTAATGTTCATAGGAGATTGAACCCCTATCATTAATGGGGATTTCAACCTCAAAGGGCACACCTATACCCATCAGCGTATGAAATTTGAAGTGATCCCCACATTTATGGCTGCTCTTACATAGACCCAAGCAACATGTGGTACGCTGATGTAGATCACTATGGCCTTATTCCTCAAGATAATTAGAGTATCATGAATAATCTCTCATGTGATGTGAGAAAACCACCGTGGACCCTTAGGTATATATTATGTGTATCTAAATTACCTCCTAATAATAAAACATTTGGTAGTCATGTAATCTATGTACCATCCATATTGGAACCACTAAAAATGGTATGTGATGTATGACCTCTAGATGGAAAACTATGGTGTCATATCATCAAGAATCTAATGATAGAAGGGGAAGTCTCCTTTTTTCCCATGTCAGTTGACTCCTATCTGAACCCAAATATAGACTAATGGTTCCTCAAGATCTTATACCCTGTGTATACCAACTAGTCACTAGATTGAAATGTGATCCAAGCCCTAGACCATGTGAAGTGTAAAAGCTCCAATAGTGAATCCACCCTGATATGTGATCAAGTAAAATTTTCTATACAACTATGCTATAACTACTTGCCCTAAATTAAAATGTGTTGATTCTTCCAACATGATCTTTACCATGCTACCTAAACCCATATGTAAGTATTGTCTATTCTTATCAATAAAAAAGATGCCACCGATAATGGCCATGGTAATAAAAACCTCATAATCAATTAAGGCTAGTGGTGAAGGATCCATAGTAGGTAGATCATCTATATGAATATTAGTATAGGTCTCAATTAGGTTAATATCAACCTTTCTATGAACCATGGGGATATCCTGATAGATGCATAAATCATCCAACACTACATATTACCATGTTATTGGTATCCAAAAGAAACATCTCCCATGCACTAGTATCTTGAAGATATGTCAGGTATCCTCAAGTGTGGTGGTGGCATCCCTAGTTGACAAGTGAAAGGTAGACATCTCACTATGTTAACACTCTACTAGAACACTTAGATAAGATTAATATACTTAGATAACTAGCATCCATGACATGTCATATAAGCACAACATATAAAATAATACCACCATGCCCTTAGTCCAGATTTGTAAGGTCCATAGATAATGGGATCATCTCTCATGATAGGTAAGCATTGTCAATCACTCATGTAATCAACATGGTTAGCATTAGCCTAACTGCATATTACTAAGAGAAGCCTACACCTATCCTACTCCTCCTCAGTGATTCTTTTCTAGAGGTTAGACCCATTTCAAGTTCTCAAAGTTAGTTCCCTTTGTCTTATAGGATAAAGTCACTATTTGATAAGGCAAATTTGTTGTTTTTGTGTTTTTACACATTTTAAGGCAAAAATGTCATTTTCATTTTCACAAAAATAATGTCTTTCCATAAAATTGGGTAAAATCACCATTTTGGATATTTTCACCATTTTATAGTATTTCTACAATTTTTGGAAATAGGGACTTCATACAAAGTCACAAATTTCCTTGGTGAATCAATCGTTTGCCCTATCACACAAATATTGAATTTAGTTTTTTTTGACTTCCTAAGTGTAATTAATGCTATTAAATACCATTAATGACCAAAGTTCAATTAATTTATTAGTTCACATTTATGTGTTTCTTGTATGTGATCCCTCACTTGTTATTCCATGCAATGTCATGCTCCTCTACGGGCCATTTTTTCTTAGTAATTTGTATAGAAAACTAGAGTTACATTTCTCAATAGGCTAGGGTGAAAATGGATTATTTTTCACTCTAGGGGTGAATATATAGACACAAATTTGAATTTTTACCCCCCAAGGCCTATATTTCATTCTTTACCTTCCAAGAAGTGTATTTTTTCACATCTATGATCTATTTTGTGCATCATTTAATCCTACATGCCTTATTTTTCAATTGTATTATTACTAAACCATATTTTTGGGCCTCCCCTAAGGCCTATTTAATAGCACAATTTTTATCTCATTTTTTTTCAAACGTGCATCTTCAAACTCAAATTTAGGCTAGGAATGTGTTGTTATCCCTTTCCATCTCATCATAAATTTGTTTTATGGATTTTTTGCATAATTCACCCTTGCTAATTTACCCAATTGTGCCAAATTATTTTTTACCAATTTAATTATTATAACCAACTATGCCAAAATTATTATCTTTTACATCTTATGCTAAATGATTATAACTACATATGGTAAAATCATTATTTTTTAAATGTGACATCCATTCTTTTAGGGCAAATGCATGTATCGTTGATTATAACTACCTTTGGGCAAATCAGTGTTTCTCATTTTTCATTCCTAATTATAACTGCCTTTAAGCAAATCATTGTTTATCATTTTTCATTCCTAATTATAACTACCTTTGGAAAAATTAGTTTTTCTCATTTTTTGTTCCTAATTATATCCACTTTTGGGGAAATTAGTGTTTTTCATTTTTCATTCCTGATTATAACCTCCTTTGGGCAAATCAATGTTTCCCATTTTTTGTTCCTAATTATAATTACCTTTAGACAAATTAGTGTTTCCCATTTTTAGTTCCTAACTATATCTACCTTTGGGAAAATTAGTGGTTCCTATTTTGTTACTACTTATATATACATTTAGGAAAATTAGTATTCATCCCATTGCCCTACTAGGGTAATTATTTATGCCATTACTTATAACCACCTTTGGGAAAATGAGTGTCACACCTTTTATTACTGATTACAATCACCTTTGGGAAAACTAGTGACTTTATCACTTTTAATATTTATAACTACCTTTGGATAATTGAGTAACACCACCCTCAATACCACTCGATTGTGTCATTTTTTTTATTTTGAGGGAATGTTTGACGAATCTATTTTGTCACCCACTCACTCGAGGGGGCATTAAGGGCTTATCAATCATCCTTTAGGGTATGAAACATTCATATTAATAACTTTTTTAATTCTTTGAAAATACATTACTATGATTGTGTCTTGAAATTCCTTCTTAAATAGGGTCAAACTTTAGACACTTTTGGCCACTTTTGTGCCTAAACTATATTTCAGTTCAATTTCTAGCAAATGACACAATTTAAGCCAAGAAAACACCTAAATTACCCAAATTCATATGTTTAAGGCATTTAATTTCCTAGAAACATGATAAGGCTATCCTATTTGGTGTATTACCCTATATGCACCAATAACCTAGTTTAGAGTTAACCCCATGTTAGGACCCGGAAGCACCATTGATTACCAAGCAACTAAACATGCAGAATTAAACCACAAGTAACAAGTAACTAGAATTCAAAAATAATACAAAATATGAGAGACAATACCCAATTGTATTAATACTCTTCCAAAAAAGAATTACAAATGAAGAGATGCCACACTCTTCCCACCTTACAGGCTTCCCACACCAAGTGTTTAGTAATTCACCTTCAAGAGCTCACTCTCTCTCTTACAGTCCCAACACAACCAAACATAGAGTTGGTGTTCACCTCCACCAGCCAGTAATAACACCACCAGTCAACCAGTCAGTAACAATACTGCTAGTACACTGAGTATACACACATACTCAATCGAGTACACAATGCACTCTGAGTAGATCTCCCATGAACTTGCAACAACCTGCAACTCAAATGATCTTACTTTGGAAGGAACTACCTTGCCTTCCTCTTTGCTCTCCAACTGAGTACACACTGTACTCCAAGTAGATCCCACCTGATCTCGCTACCTATTGTGTTGCTGTCACCTTGATCCTGCTGCCACCTACAGATCAATTTGGTCTTGCACACCTACTGACCAACTTGGTTTTGCACACCTACAAACCTAGATCTTACACACATGAACACCTGCAAATCAATGATATTACTTACACATGTAGATCTCCAAATGTGGCCTTGCACACCTACTGACCAAGATCCTACATACATGAAGAATCTTTCTGATTCTCCAAACCAGCACCCATACTTGGCACTGTGGCACTAGGAGGAACACACCTTGCTCTCTTCACTCTAAAGAAGATAATTTTTGCTCTCTTACTCTCTAGCACACTTTTACAATACATCCCATGAGTCTATTATATAGATCTCATGCAAACAATAATTAGACATCTAATTACAATAATTAGATCCACAGCTCAAGACTATAATTAGCCTTCTTACATGAAAACAACTGGTTCGTTAACTAATTGTTCATGCAATCGATAGTTTTAGAACCACACAGGTGACCGACGTTGGTCCCTGTCTGCCTAGGGCTGATCGACGTCAGCCGATCTTTGACCATCATTAGTAGCTTCCTATCTCCACCTAACCAACGTCAGTTGGCCTGACCGACGCCGGTGACTGTGACACTCAGCACCCTCCTCTAATGTCTATAGCAGTGAAGCTTTTAGCTCCACAACCTAACAATCTCCCACTTGGAGATAAACAGCTGCACTTTACCTATACTTATACCCCATCTAATCTATTTCCTAGCTTATATTCCTTTTCAAGCTCAACCTTGAAGACCAACCACCACAAATCCTATGGTGCACCTCCTATCATCCAAGTAACCTACCACATTTGAACCTACAAACTCATGTAGTGAAGTCCTAACCCTGCATAGCATGTATACCTACTGCTGGTCTCTCTCAAATACCTGAGAACCCACTTCCCCAAATTGGCTCCTAACTCTCTGATAGCTCCCACTACTAGGGAAAACTCAGGTCTATACTAGACCTCATGTGATTTCAGACACTGAACTGTCTAGCCCTTGGTGTGCTCCAGTTCTACATCTTGCGTATTAAACCTCGCTAACACCTGATTCACATCAACTCCCACTAGAGACAAAATCAACCTATGATCTTCCATGTCTCTCATGCCAAAGAATTTTGCTGCTCCAAATTCCTCATGACATGCCACTGAACTAACCTAACCCTTAGCTCAGCAAAACCCTGTATGTACGAACCTGCTAGCTAGCATACCATCCACATATAGTAATAGGATAATGTTGCAATCATTATCCAACCTAGTAAGACAAACACAATGGTTACACTGACATTGACTAAAGCCATGCTTTGTCATCCACATGTCAAACCCTGTACCACTGTCCTGCAACTTCCTTAAGACCATATGACTTGGCCTTCCATCTCACATGTCCATTCTCTCTATTCTTTAACTAAGGTATCCATTCATCTTTCAGTGCTTTCTTCTAGCTGGCAACCCTACCAAATCTCTCGTTTGGTTCTACATCTTATTCATGCCATGTTCCCACTGTTTCCTGGATCCTTCCTGCTCTATAGTGAGCAATGAGTATAAAGAAGAGGAACAACAAATTTGAGGCTTACTTACCCTTTCAATCCTCCATATGGGCATTTGAGACTCCTTGATAGCTTGCTGTCCAGCCAAAATCTGTTACAGTGATCGACCTCGATCACCACACAATCTGCATCCGAATGATGTCGGTTCCATGCAACTATCCTTTCTACTGACGCTAGTTTTTTGACCAACATTGGTCTTACCTGGTTGCCGATGTCAGTTCCTTGACCGATGCTGGCAGCCACCCTACTTGACACCACCAACTCTGGTCTACACATGACCAACATCGGCACCTATCTGTTTGACGTCGATTCCCCATGACTGACATCGGTAATTGTGTTCACCTGTGAGTGATGACTTTTTACCTGCAAGCTTTTTTGAATCATACCCATGTCCAAACTACCCTACTCAAAGTTACTCAGTCCCATCCACTGATCTCTGTCCATCATCTCCTCTAAAAACACCAAGGCTTTCCAGTTCTTAAGTTTGTCAAAGACATCTGACTTCCTCTTAAGAACATGCATCTCCTTCTTGCTCATGTGACCAAGCCTACAAAGCCACGTCTTCGCAACAGAAGAAGAATCAGTAATACAAGCAAGTAGATAAAGAGTACATGCTTTCTTACCACATGCTAATTCAAGTGCATCCACTGTGAGAGTTTCTGTGCATCTCTTAGCACCCAACTTTCTTGAAGAAATTAGCCTTATCTTCAGAATTGGGACCTGCATGACCTCCTTCAACACCCATGTGTTGGCTGCCTGCAATTTTAGCTTCACTTCCCCTTTGCCAATTCTTTGGCAAGGCACACCAGCCCCTAAATAAATCTTTCCAAAGTATCTAAAGACCTTAACATGGAAAAATACTCTATTTTGAGTTACATGGAAAGAGGCAACAGAATCTATAAAACAAGATTCTACTTTATCCAAGGAACATCTCAGAGCATCTTATGCAACAACACTTGCAATATCTGCTTCTTCAGTTCCTTCATGTTGATCTTGAACCAACCAACAATATTTCTTTACCTGCTCTTTCTTTCCATAACACCGTAATTGACCATTCATGCTTTTCAATTTCTCCATTCTTAGCTTACTTTCTTCTACCATTGCTATACTCCCACTCAATCAAAAACCCCTGAGAGTGACCTATAATCAAACATAAACCTGATCCCTACAACCTTAGCTCTGATACCAACTGTTAGGACCCGAAAGCACCATTGATTACCAAGCAACTAAACATGCGGAATTAAACCAGAAGTAACAAGTAACTAGAATTCAGAAATAACATAGAATATGAGAGACAATACCCAATTGTATTAATACTCTTCTAGAAAAGAACTACAAATGAAGAGACACCACACTCTTCCCACCTTACAGTCTTCCCACACCAAGTGTTCAATAATTCACCTTCAAGAGCTCACTCTCTCTCTTACGGTCCCAACACACAACTCAAACACAGAGTTGGTGTTCGCCTCCACCAGCCAGTAACAACACCACTAGTCAACCAGTCAGTAACAATACTGCTAGTACACCGAGTATACACACATACTCAACTGAGTACACAATGCACTCCAAGTAGATCTCCCATGAACTTGCAACAACTTGCAACTCAAATGATCTTACTTTGGAAGGAACTACCTTGCCTTTCTCTTTGCTCTCCAACTGAGTACACACCATATTCCAAGTAGATCCCACCTGATCTTGCTACCTGTTGTGTTGTTGTCACCTTGATCCTGCTACCACCTGTAGATCAATCTGGTCTTGCACACTTGTTGACCAACCTGGTTTTGCACACCTGCAAACCTAGATCTTACACACATGAACACCTACAAATCAATGATCTTACTTACACATGTAGATCTCCAAATGTGGCCTTGCACACCTGCTGACCAAGATCCTACATACATGAAGAATCTTTTTGATTCTCCAAACCAGCACCCATACTTGGCACTGTGGCACTAGGAGGAACACACCTTGCTCTCTTCACTCTAAAGGAGATAATTTTTGCTATCTTACTCTCTAACACACTTTTACAATATAGCCCATGAGTCTATTATATAGATCTCATGAAAATAATAATTAGACATCTAATTACAATAACTAGATCCACAGCTCAAGACTATAATTAGCCTTCTTACATGCAAACAACCAGTTCGTTAACTAACTGTTCATGCAACTAATAGTTTCAGAACCGCATAGGAAACTGACGTCAGTCCCTATCTACCTGGGGGTGACCGATGTCAACCTATCTCTGATCATCGTCGATAGCTTCCTATCTCCACCTGACCGATGTTGGTTGGCCTGACCGACATCGGTGATTGTGACACTCAACACCCTCCTCCAATGTCTGCATCAGTGAAGCTTTTAGCTCCACAACCTAACACCCCAGTCAAATTATGATGTAGTAATTTGACACTTTTGGCCTATCAATCTATTAATTAATGAGATTTAAAACATTTATCAAAATAAAAAAATAACTAATCAAGACTAATTATATTTAAAATCCTAATTAACTTTCCTAAAAATATTCTAAATCAAATTAAAGAGATTTAAAACATTTATCAAAATAAAAAAATAACTAATCAAGACTAATTATATTTAAAATCCTAATTAACTTGCCTAAACATATTCTAAATCAAATTAGTGAATTTCATTTACTAAAAAAGGAATTTTTATCCAAATATAAAGTCAAAAATCAAATGAGTTAATAAAGTGATTTATTATCTCCTAGATATTAAAAAATATGAGTCATAACCTCACAAATATCTAAAGTGAGTTGTCATGCTTCACAAATATTTGAAACTGAGGTGTGGAGCTTTCATGAGTGCTTTGACCCAACTCAGGGTTAGACTGACTCAATCTAGGTTACTTTTGACTCAACCCAAGTTAAAATTTAACCTAACCTCCTTAGGGTTAGATTTAGTTATTTGAGCTATAAATATAAATCACCACACCATATTCCAACAAGATTTTATATTTAAGGTTATTCAACTATAATACCTTCTTGAATCCTTTGGGAGTAGTGTTATAATTCTCAATTTATGCCAAGATTCACACCAAGCCACAAGTGACTATTGGAGAGATGTTATCACCATAAAAGAGCATTTATAGAAGAATCTAATTGTCATAGTCCAAGCATAAACATAATTATTCCAATAAGTAAGCATCAAATTTGATAAATGAGGTAAGAAATTTGTATTATCTTCATCTCTATTTTGTGATCTTGTTTATTGTGGTATGTTCTCCCTAGTTATTAGGCAAGAGTGTTTAATCCTAGTGTATTGTTATGCTTTATTTTTTCATTTGGACTAACAAGGAACTAATCTACATATTGTTTACTCTTCGAACACATAAGGCGCATAATGTCATAACCAATGGGACCACACATCCCATATCACCAAGGAGAATGATATGCTAACCTTAGATTTACTAACAAGTGCATTTAATTCTTAAAATTTAGAGTTGTAGCCTTCAAATATACATTATTATATTTTTTGAGTAAATAATAACTTCTCCATGTGTAATGATAGATTCAAAATTTCCACATCCATATATGATCTTTAGTTTTGCAAAAATGATGGCTTTATAATGGCAGATTTGACCTACTTAATGGAAGATTTGCATAATCAATGGATTTGCTCTTATTAAATGATGTATTCACAAGGTGATATTAATCTATGTTTTAGTATCTAGAGTAGGTTTGTAAAGTGTTAAAAATAACATTAAAAAATGTTTGTATTTTAACCAGATGTATTATCACTTGTACATGATGTCCATTTGATGTGGGGGCATTCCACACGTGAGCTTCACTTTCTAATTGGATAAGTAAGTAGTGATATTTCAGAGGATGGAGGACATAGGAGGTTGAAGAAAAATCAACGTCCTCTTATAATCTACTAGTGATGGGGCTGCATTTTAAGATAGTAGCATACTATGGAACAAAAATATTGTGCTGAGTATGACTTCCAGTGGTAGTGTCAACTATCTATGTTGTATGAGATTAAATGGAAACAATTATGTACAATGGCTAAAGGAGCTGATGAGGGCTTAGTCCTCATTTTTATTTTTCATTTTTTTCAACATTTTTTGTGGTGTGATTTAAAACAATAAAAAAACTACATTAATTTTCATAAATGTAATAAAGTGATCAAAAATCCTACATAATATCCTAATGAGGAAATGTTCAAGAGAGATAATAGTAGTATTAAAAAATCATGATATTATGGTTATTGGTTAACCACTTGTAAAAACATCCTATTATGGTTATTGGTAATCCATATGAAAAACCATTATAGAGGTTGTTGGCTTTCCTAAAAAATAAAACCATCCAGATCATGAGTACATAAAAGTGGTAGTTACTAATTAGTAATTTACTAATTACTTTTGGTGATTATATTGATATATAGTTATAATAATATTATTTGTTATTATTAGGAACTGTACTCCCGTAAGTTTATTATTACACATGACTATCTTGGGGTAATTGATCTTATTTATTAAGAGGTTATTTTTCTACCTCCATGGACATATAATAGGCTTTCATAATTTTGAATATAATATAATTCTATCATGTCCTCAATTTCATTATTTATGTGTTTAGTTTATGCAAATATGTATTAGTCTTATTATGAATTACAACATAACACATATTTGAACGAATCTATTGGATATATTATTTTACCTATTTATTTTGAACCAAAAGTTATTGATACATACATATGGGTCATGCCTCCTACTCATTAGTTTACATTTATGTTGAGGAAATTATGGTTGTAACATATAGGTTTCATAGTGAACAACACACATTGATACAATTCTTTCGTATATAAAAGAAATATGATCGGGTACAACATGAGGGAGATGATACCCACAAAGAGGAAAATACTTCAAAGATAAATACAAGTGTAAAATATTAGCAATTAGGAATGGTAAAAGAAATAATAATACACATAAAAAATCTCAAGGATAATCAAAGAGATATCAACTTCAATGCTAACAAGGATGACTTATTGAATAATTTATACTCATCAATTTCAAGATAATTTCAAAAAATAAAATTACAAAAAACATTCGAACATTTATTAATATTAAAAATCATGACCTAGGCATGACATGATTTCTAAATTATATTATTTACACATTATTTATAACATTTTTGGTAAATGGCATATTATTTTTCATACACTCATGCATTTCATGGTATATAAGTGCAATGCAAGACATACATATCATACATGGACACATAGATGTTGGAATTTCCTATACCCATTATCCATATCAATACTAGGAGAATATTATTCCATAAATCATAGTATTATAGGTTATATTTTTTTATGACCTCTTATCATATTTAGATATCTTTATTACTTGTATATGTCTTATTAGTTACTCATATATTACATAGTAATACATTGATATGATACTTTACTATGATGTGACTTTGAGATACATGAATAGTGTAGACTATTTTTCATTTATTGTATGCTTCATTGATGTTGTTACATGTACATATAGGCTAATAACTACCTATATTTGGCCCTTGGCCTTGTTTGTTGTGACATATTTATATCCCTGATTGTGTTCCCATGGACTTGATTTTTCCACATATTTATGTTCTTTGTATGTGGCCCTTGGCCTTGTTTATGTCTACATCTCTATGTTTATTGTTCTCATCCCTTGGACTTATGTGTGACATTGTGTGCCTATGAGTGGATTGATCTAAGATTATCTACTAAACTTGTAGTACTTGTTGAGTTTGTTGAGATTTAATTTTTTTTAGGTGGTGTGATCTATATCATGCACCTATCCATTTGTGTATGGTGTCATGATTTATATCATCAACATATTTATTGTGTAGGTTTATTTAGTTATTATATCATTTGTGGTTAATAATGTGTACCTAATTGATACATCTATCTTGACATGACATTTATATACCCAATATTTCATCTATTACATAAATTTCTTGATGAGATATATATTTATATGATGACGTATTCTCCACATATGACATGGTTATACATGATTACATCTTTATAAATGGTGTGGTATAGTTAAATATTATTTAGATATGAGTGATTTTTAGGTTGTCCCTCACCTAAATATGGGGGAATATTAGCTAGCTTGTTAACGAGACAAAAGCATGCATGAATAGAAAAATCATATTCTAGGTAAAAAAATATAGATTTCAAGGATTCAGAGTGGTTAAAATATCATATTGTTCAGATATGTGACATATATTTACACATTGGTATATATTATTATAGCATATGTCATAAATATGCACTCAATTTATAGATACATGAATTATATAATATTGATTCAAATATACTTAAGTGGTATGCCATGTAAGTGCACATGGTTTATATGAACTAGAATAATTAGTTTTCACATACATATACATTTGAGATATAGGTTTTTATATTTAGCATAGAGATACATAGAATTATATATTGGTTGGCACAAATCTATTGTGACATGATGCTTTTTCATGCACATATACACTATTATAGTTTATATTTGGTATAATTTCATTGAGGCATGATACTTGTATATACACATTTACATGTTTTATAATTAACAAACACTATTACAAGTTTGTTTGTAAAAAACAATTCAATGACACTAAATTGTGAGAAAAATTAAATCTCTAAGTCCATTTTTAATAGTTGATTCATATTTTTGAGGTAACTTATGTTGAGGTTTAGAAACATTCAATGGTCATTGCATTATCCATAGTAAACCCATTATGTGGTTCTCATCTTACCATCTTGAGGTTCAAGATCAAAACTAGATTATTTATTTGAGTTAGTTTAGTTGAGGTTCAATTATGTTAGGTGGTGTTAACACTACTCCATATTCAAAATGGATGGGTCATTTGTCTTCCCAATGCAAAGGCTTGCATAGTTACATAAAAGTGGGGAATAGTCACCCCAACACTCTATGTGCTTCAAAAAGGAAGAAAATTTTTCCAATGCTTCAACAAGGAAACATCATTTACATCAAGTTATGGGAAACATGATTTCATCCATTATTTTATTTCAATTTATATTAAGATTAATTACTTAATATAAGTAAGATAAAAATTAGCACATGAATTTATAAACTAAGATATGGAATTCCAGCATAAATTTGAATGTAAAATATTTAAACTAATTGTAATGATTTGATAAGTGGTATACATTAATTATAGTAAGTAAAAAAAAGGGATAAGTACATAGATTTTATAACTAATAATTTGACAATTATTGACTTTTAGTAGTGGAAAATAGACTCATATAAGCCTGTGATTTGTTGGGTTCAAGAACTATGTTTTTATCTGCTTAGGTATAATTATATCATGTACGGGTTAGTATTAATTGTTGATAGTAGTGACATAATAAAAGGTTTTTATAACCATATGGTCACCTTCATATGTCTCTAAAATTTCTATGTGTGATTTCAAACCTTGATGATGTGCATAACTCTATAAATTAGATTCTTTCACCTTGAAACCCTAGGTGTGTTTGTGAGGTCTATAAACTTATAAAAACTAGGAAAGTGTAATGGATTGAGTTTACCCCCATCACCCATATTGAGGATTAATTGTTTCCTACATATCCAATACTCTAATGAGTGAAATCAATCACATGGATTTATTCCACCTAGTATGATTGTGAAATTTTGATCCTTCACTATATGAATGCAACTAATGATTTAGATTTGATACTTGACTATGCCTTCTTTTAATTGGCTTTCTTATGCTTCAAAATTGCTTATAAAACCTCTTAGTGGTAGGTTTTGAATTTTGGATGAATAAGGAAAAAAATTTCAATGTTCAATAGTGTGTAGATGTGTCCCACATAAGTTCCAAGTACCCTATCAAGTGAGGTCTTGATTTACATATATGAGTCCAATTGAGTTATTTATCATGCTACATTATACAAAACATATGAGGCCCCATAATAATATTTTAGATTTTAAAAGTAGTCATTTTTGGGAGAGGGTCAGTACTACCAGGCTTAGGTTAGTATTGACTAGTGATACTGACCCAATATAATAGTAGTGACATGTGCACACGAGGACTAAAATGAGCATCTAGGCATGTTTGTGCAAGATATTATACATGTTTAAAAGATAAAATGATGTTCCTATAGGTGTTTAATAGTAGAAATGAAGGGTCAAACTCATGAGCTGGCATGTAAGATAGGGTGAGATGATTAATTAGGAGCATATTTATTCACATAAGTCACATGTGATAAATATATATCAATATATTCATTTTTTATTATTTAATACCATATTTTAGTATTAAAAATGCTCCCATTTTATTATTGTGATGAAAATTCTAGAGGAAAATTAAAATCTATACATGTGTGTGTACAACATACTTTATCTTTTTTAGGAAGTTCCAATTGTGCAGGTCACTCTAAAACAAAAATAGAAAAAAATGGTAGGCAATGTCAATAGATTGATATTTGAAATCTAAACTTGAAAATTGAAAATTAAATAATAATGGAGTACACATGCATTGGTGAAACTCATTTTTCCCTTGTAAATTGATAAAGATGATGTTTCTTTGTTGAATCATTGGAGAAAGGTTTTTAATGATAAAACACTTGGAGAGTGGTTCCTCTTATTGAACATTGGATAAATTAAGGGTGATAAAAGTCCAATTTTGTGTAACTATGTAAACCCTTGGGTTGGAAAGACAACACACTCCAACCCTCATAAGTGTGGGAAGAAGTACAAAATGTATTAATGAAAGTAACTACTTGGATCTGATAAATAACTGGGACCACATGTTGGGTTTACTATAAGTAATGCCATGGTCATTGAGCATCACTGATTCTCAACATACATTATCCATAAAAAACATGAATCAAACCATTACAGATGGATTTTAGATTCAAGGTTTCTCACTACTCAGTGTAGATTAAAAAGTGATTTATAAATAAACAATTATAATAGTTCTCAATGTAAAATGTGTAAATATGCATGGATTAGAATTATTCCCCTTTAGAATTATTCGAACTATAAACTATCATAATATGTATGTTCATGAACTAGTATAATGCCTCATGAATTATAAATTGTGTATATGTTAACCATTATTATGTTCGTTGAATATAAAAGTGTGTATATGTGTACACCTATAATTTATATTATTATAAACCATGTACATATTCCCATGCATATGCACTCAAGTGTGTATGAATATGTATTGAAGTATTTGTAAAAGTAAGTGCATATGCATGATATATGTCCCCATAATCTATACTGATGCGTTAATATATGTCTTGTAAATGAACTCATATGATATATAAATCACTCTAAATCTCTAAATGTTTTACTTTGATTACCAAAATCTGATTTTGTATTCATAGAGACTTGTGTCTCTATGATCATCCCATTATCATGACCCCTTTTGAGATGAGAGATGTTTCCTATGAGTTAATCTTCTAAAATAAATAAAAATTTAATTCTATCATGTCATGCATAATTAAAACATCATGTATAATCATGTGAACATGTGGAGAGTATTCCATCATATTAATTTTTATGTCATCAAACCATGTATGTAACATATGTAATGTAAGACATATAATTATATCTCTAGATATATGTATCAATGAATCACATAATAGTAACTATCATTGAATAAGACTACACATTAAGGAAGTATGTGATATAAATCATGGAGTAAAATAGAAAGGGGAGGTGTATGATATGGATCAAAACACTTTAAATCATAGTAATCACACAATATCAGCAAACTCAAAATGAAATTTCACACAATTTCATATAATGTCACCAATAAGTCTGATGGGTAACATACAAAGGACATAAATATGTTAATAACAAGGATAAGGAACCAAAAACAAGGGGAATGAATGCCACAAAAACCAAGTATAAGGATCCAAAAATAATATTATGGGACCACACGTAATAGACAACTAAAAAATCCTACCGTGAAATATATAACACAATTGATTAAGCATAAAATAAGTGAGAAATAGTATATATTATCCATATATATCAGTATCATAATATAGTAATTAACATATCCATGTAGCATTATGTAATAAAAGAGTAAATAACAAGGAATGTGTAAGCATTATATGTATCTCAACATGATAAAGAGGTCATATAAAGTTATAACCTATTATAATGTAACATGTTGAAGTAGATTCCCCAAGCATTGGCATGACCCTTGGGTATATGAAAGGCCTAGCATCTATGTGTTTATATATGATCTATATGTCTTACATCTCACTAATATGCCTTATGAAATTCATGTGTGTATTAAAAGAATATTTTAGCTACCAAACATGTGATAAATAACATACGAAAATAATGTAATCTAGCAAGTCATGTCATGCTTAGGTTCTATTTAAAAAAAAAATTAAATGTTTATATATATATATATATATATATATATGAATATTTTCAAGTAATGAAAAGTGGAAATGGTTTTTAAAATTATAATAATGGGAGGGATCCAAATTATCCAAAACATGTGTCATGGCATAGTGTACACTATACGTGATAACATGGTAATGTAGAGGAAGTGAAAGCAAGTAATATACCCCCACTCTATATGTGTATTGTAATAATGTAGCTCAATAGTGTATGTGAATATAAGGATTTTAATTCCCCCAATGGGAAAAAATAAATGTGGAGTCAAATGATATGTAAATATAAATATATGTGACCATTTTTTCTCAAATGGAATCTATAATGTGTATAAATAGTTAATACAAAAGAGTGAGCAAGTAAAATGTCATAAATAATATGAACTAGAATAATTTTAGGATGAGTGTCACAAATGTATGAATTAGTAGAAACAATCAAAAGGTAAGGATTGAATGAAAATAAATCTAAGGGATAGAAGACTGGTCTATGCAAACACATGAACACGTGTGTAAAAATAGAATAATATAATGGATAAACAATTAAGGAAGCCTCAAGAGACTATGTAAAATGGATTTTGTTCCTAATAACCAATGATCCCATAAATGAAATTATATCATGTAGGTCATGTATCAAATAAGGGAATGGTCAATTGTCATGAACAATCAGAGGTATACCACTGATCTTGTCCATCATCTACTAAAACCTTTAATATATCATCATTTGGAATATCAGTAATTTTATTGACTCCATATTCATTATATTCATCATTATTAAACAAATACTTAGGTTATCATAATCATAATCATCCATGTAGTTATCATCCTCAGAGAGAATTAATTTCTTAGGTTGATGTTGTTCTTTAATATGCACCTTGTTATCATTATATTGAATCAGAGGCTCTTTTATGAGGAATGTTGTGTAGTTTCCCCATTAATATTGGTATGCATATATTTATTTTGATCTCATTTATTAGAGTTTTTTTTATTTTTTGGTTTGTTTATTCATAATTACACTCTTCTATTTATCATGTGCTTATTTTAGTAAATTATCTTGTCCCATTTATTCCTTTTGTAACTTATCTTATTCCATTTATTCCATTTTTTACTTTTATTATTTCATTTGTTCCTTTGAAAATATATCCTTAAATATATTATTTGGATTACTTATAGAGAGTGTATTTGAATCTGGTGGTGTTTAAATGGATTTCTCTAATGCAATATCACCACTATCAATTAGATTATGAATGATGTGATTCAAATCTTGACACTATTTTGTATGATGTCCCACAAGTCTATTATAAGTAAAATAATATAATGATTGCCTTAAAGGGAACATAAGAGGACACATTTATTGAGTATTTTATATATAAATATTATTAATCTTTTCTAAACTTGTTGACCCATTTATCATAGATGTATCTTGTTTCTTAACCCATACTTGAGATGAATTCTTTTGAGGCACAAAGTTCTGTAATGAGGAATCAAAGGTGAAATTAACACTAGCATGCTCAAGATTGTGGATATGTGTAATTTTATCTTCAAGTGATGTAATATTTAGACACATTTGATTTTGTATATCCTCTATGGACATTATTGTAGTAACCATCTAATCTATAATTACTCCACAAGCACAAACTTGTGGTACTTCTGATTGAATGTGGATATAAGAATGCTCAAGAGGACATGTGGGAAGTCAAGGGGGTTGAGGAGAAACATGTTGACTACCTTAATTATACCATACATAATGGGGAATCTTACCTCTTATAATGTTTAAAACATGGATTATGGGATCCAAAATAGGTTATGACCAGATTATGGCAATGGGATGGTAGCTAGTACAACCTTGAAGTCTCTAAAGAGGAGGAATAAAATGAGTCATGCATGATATTTGGCATCTAGTGGTAACAAAAGGAAACTCCAATTGGATGTTGTAAAAATATGATCTGAACAAGGCTTGGGGTTTTTCATTATTAATTTAAGCCTCACTAGTGTTCTTAGACTTGATCCATTTTATTATATGATTGATCAAAATGTAACATAACTAATTTGAACAATATGAAAAGATTATCTTCAAGAATTGAATTAATAAATAAAGGCAATATTTGTTCATTATATCCATGGATAACATGAATTATTAGTGAATAATAAGAAATTAGGTCTAAAAATAAAAACTTAAGGTTGAAATATGAAACCCTATAAGGATGAAACCCTGAATGGAAACCTAGGTTTTGCATGGTTTGATTAATATTCGAGCTCATCAATATGTTTTACCATAATTTAGATTAAGATGAATTACTTAATTTAATTAATATAGAAAGTTTCATGAAAATTTATATACTAAGATAAAGTATTCAAACATATATTTGAATGTAAAATATTTAAATTAATTACAATGATCTGATAAGTGTCATGTGTTAAATATAATAGGTACAAAAAATGGATAAGTACTTATCTTTTTTAGTAAATTTTTTTACTATGACTGATTGTAATAGTGGAAAATAGACTAAATAAAGCTTATGATTTGTCACATTTTGGAATTGTAGTTTTGTATATATAGTTTTAGTTCCATCAAGTATACATCAATATCAATGATCATTATTGACCTATATGTTGAAGGTATGTTGTCATTAATGTCAAAAGAATGATGTCATGTATTGATGTCAAAGATAATGATAAAGTGGTGATGTCATAATGATGAGGTTGAATATGAATTTGTGTAAGGTAGGTTTGGATGCATATGAGCTAAGAGACCCTATGGGATGTTATGAGTGCTTAGAGTGATTATGGAAGTGAATGAAATTAATCAGAATAGTCCTTTGAATGTCTAAGCACAAGTAGTCATCTTGATAGATAAATCCAAGTAAGAATTTTGATGACATCATATTTCACATGTGTGAATGTTTCAAGAGAAGTTTGAAACATGGATGGATTTACCTAAGAAAGGTGATCATGTGGTTCAAATTTTAGGTCTAGACATGGTGTGTGGCAAAAGTTATTAAGGTGAAAAGTTGGATTCTTAGGTAGAGAATCTAAGTTCCCATACTTATCCAAATTTTTGATATCGAAGATCTACAGTGAGTGTTTAATCTTCATGATAAAGATCCAACAGTGAGCATCTAAACTAAAAGATGAAGATCTAATGATGAGTGAGTGATCAGGTAGATAAAGATCTATGATGAGTGATTAATATGACTAGATAAGGATCTAATGGTAAGCATTAAACTTGTTAGCTAGTGATAAATGGTGAGAGAATAGTCAACAAGTCAAAGATCTTGATAATGAATGTAATGAAGATGTGTGTCATAATCATAGAGATATTGCAAGCAGATCAACAGTGCATGTTTAATCAAGCAAATTAAAGATAGACAGAGCACATTCAACCATGTAAAAAAAGATCAATGGTGTCTATTAAGTTAATAATTAAACATAATGCTCAGAAGGTATGTAGGGCTTCCAAGTGGTGAAAGATCAGTGAAGACTAATTATATGGTGCATAGAAGGCATGCATGGCTGCCAAGTAACATAATTTTGGAAGTGAGGATCAAATATCAATGGTGCATGATGAGAGTTAAATCTAAGAAACTCTTTAGGAGATCTATGAAGTGTATTTGATCAAGATTTAAAGGATCACAAGATAAAGATAAGTGTCAGATGATATTGCATTAACCAATGACCATTGGTATTTGAATTTAACAAAGGAAACACTAATATGTAGTATTTTATAAATATATTTTTGATCTAGGATGAATTTCTTATTGGTGTAAAAATAAAAGTTGAAAATTACTTCAAGGCACATCCATAAATTTTGATTATAAGATTTTAATGTTTGTATAGTTATAGTTTTTCATCTCTAAAATTGACTAAAGGTTTAACCATGTTCTGTAAGTGACCCAAGAAGGATATTTGATTTTTTATTGATGGTATTTTAATATTTCAAGATGAAATAACTATTGGAGGGTGTTTTAGACTAAATGAGAACCATTTTTGAGGATTTTAGAGGTTTGAAAAATCCATCTTCAGTATGAAAAAATGTCTAAAAGTTGAGTGTGTTTTTTGGAGGCTACAGATAGTTTGAGTGATCACTTTGTAGAAGTGATTTATAAGATTTTTGAGTATAGTTGAAGAATAAAATGAGTATGGAGATGTTTTATAAGTCTCAAATGATTATAATAATGCATTGGTTATCATTATATGCCCCTAATTAGATATGGAGAGTCAAAATAGATTCATTGTATTTTGATTGTATATGACCAGTCTGAGTGGTCTTTTTGATAGAGTTATTTTGAGTGATTATAGCCTTTGTTGAAGTATATAAAGCACATGAAGGAATTGTATAGGTCTTGAAGGTTTCAACAATATGATCTAATCATATGGATATGTGAAATATTTGAGTAGTTTCTTTAGAAGTTTGAGACTATGTTTTATGTGTATAAAGGCCTAAAGAGTGAGGAAACCTAATTGGTAGGTTCAAGTGTTGAGTTGGTGTTATAGGTGGCATGGTCCCATATTAAAGTGATAAAGGGGATATTGGAGACAAATATTATGTGTTGGAATCATTGGTAAAGGATTAAGGTGGTCCAAGTAGTCTCACATGTAATGTGTGAGTATGAAGGCCTAATTATTTTAGGTCTCACCAAGACCTAATGGACCTATGAAGAGTGTGATTCTCACATATAAAATTTGTATGGACCTATGTTAAGTGTGTTTTAAATATGTAAATTATCTTGGCTAACCAATATGGTTTAAAGGAAGAGAGTAGTATAAGTACAAGGTCTAATTGGACTAATTGTGCTAGTTGAGGAAGTGTAAAGTTAAGTGAAGTAGATAACCTTTGAAAGAGAAGGTAAAAGTTAGTGAGGACCATTAGAGAGAAAATAATATCAATCATGTTTATATAATCTAGATGATGTAGGTATATACATAGGTCATTGGACCTAATGATCCTAGAAGAAGTAGATTGAGCGAGTGAGCCCTTGAGACTATTTGGGTGAAAGAGTGAAGGTGAAGAGTGCAAATAAAGGTGGATATAATTAACTAAAGAGTAGAAATAGGTGATCAAGGTGATATATTCAAGCTAGTTTGGTGAATTCTTAGTTTTATAGGGGGTTATTTCCTCCTTATAAGGTGAAACTTGTTAAAAGGTCTAGTTGTTATGGGTGCTCAACTAGATAGGGACAATAGCTCATTGAGGGATTGGTGTCTCACTAAATTAAGGGATGGGTATTCCTTGATTAGTTGGTGCTGGTATAAATAATATCTTGTCATTATAGGACTATAGTCCATCTTGTAAGGTTTAGTGAATTTTATCCTCTAAGAGGGTTTCCCACATATGTCATGTGTTATGTGCTTGATCTTGTTATATCTTCTTTATTCATTACAATGGTTAATTTTTATGATTCATGATTGTATATAATGATTAAGAGTTTGGAACTAGAATTGGATTATCTAACATCATTGATTCACCCCTAGTGATTATATTGCTAATAATTGGTATCAAAGTAGGATCTTTTGTGCAAGTTTAACCACTTAAATGTGATCCAAGTTACAATATGGATAAAAGGTAAAGTTGTTCAAAATAAAAGGACATCATGTTTGATGAAGAAGTTTTCCATGATAGGGGAGAGTAAGAAGTGTTATCTGATAGTGGGGAAGAATAATTTGATCTAGAAGGTGAGCTCATGGGTGAACTTGGTAAACTAAAGGAGTAAAAGAAGAAGAATCATAAAATGAAGAATATGATCTAAGGTCTTGAAGCACAAGTCAGTTCTCTTGAGGGAAGTTTGTTAGGCAAGTCTGAGAGAGAGGAAAAGAAGAATCAATAATAGATCAAGTCTATTGAAGAGAAAGCATATAGATTGAAGGATGACATGGATAAAGAGATAAGGAGGATAATAAGACCATCAAAGATTTTAGAATTTAGTTAGAGGCTACAAGTTCAAGCATGAGAGATAAATAAGTTGAATATGTTCAATTGAAGACTAATCTTATTTCCATAAAAGATGAGTATGAAAAGGTCATAATCAAGATAGGTAAGATTGAAAAAGAACAAAAGAGATCATAATAATAAAAAGAAGATGGTAGCATGAAAGATAAAAAAGTTAGATTAGGTCAAGAGTAAAAGGGATAAGTCATTCAGATAACCTAATTCTTCAAGGTATACCAAATATTTTATGGGCCACTATTTTGTTTTCAATCTTGTTGGTCATAGGGCAAAGGATTTTGTAATAAAAACCAATCAGTTAAAGGGATATTACTAGCATATTCAAGAAAAAGGTATGGAATAAATTATTTGTTACAGTTGTCATAGAGTTGGTCACATTTGTAGGTTCTATAAGCAAAGACCATTTAGTCAAGATAAGTTCAATCAGGCTCCTAGAGTGTAAGAAATAAGACTAGCTAGAGAGTGCAAGAGGAGAAGACATCAATCAAAGGAAGATCGCAAACATCATCAATCAAAAGATATGAATTATTTTATTTGTTTTAGATGTCATAAAGTTGGTCACATTTCTAGATATTATAAGAATAGTTTAGATTTCTCAAAGAAAAAAAAGGTGTATGGAGCTCCTAGTGTGCAAAGAAGAGGTCACATACGGTTATGGAGACCTAAGTCTATTAGGATAGATCAAATTGAGACCATAGATGGTTTTTTTACTATGACATGCATGAAGGAAAGATAAAAACATCTATTGTCAACATTTTTTGACAAATATAAAACAAAGAATGAATTCAAGCATCCATTCAAAGTCAATCAAATGATTAGGTAGGAATGCAAGTCAAATAAAGGAATGGAGCTATGGGAGTCTCCTGATTTTTGTGACTTTTAGTCTCTCTATGTTAAAGGGGTGTCTATATATAGGCTTCAAGGAGACTCTGGTAATCAAGAGGAACCATGGTGGATGTTAGTTGATTTTTTGATTGATGTTGCAGGACAAGAAAGGTCATGAGAAGATGTGTTGGCTTACTATTGAAAGACATGAAGAAGTTTTGTGATCTGAAGGATGATCTAGTTATTCAAATGGTGAATAATTAAGCTATTTGTGTAAGGTTTCTAGGTAGGTAATGGAGGTCTCTAGATGTCTAATCAAATATGGCGAGTTTTTAAAATTTTATATTTACATATAAGGGTGTGTTTATCTTGTTCTAGTGTGCTCAAGGTGTGTTCAGGGTTTTTTGGTTCTGAAGTTAAGAACTTGTTAATTTTTGTTGCTTAAATTGATTGGTCAAAATGATGACTATTGAAGGCAAGGTTGATATGGAGTATGAGGAAAATGTGTTGTCTTATTTTGTATATCATGAAGATGGTCTTAGATTTATGTAGATGTCAAGTTATGTATGCCATGGAGTTCATAGTGTTATAAAGATATGAGATCTATTGGTGTTTCCATAAGAGCATTGATTATGGGTGCATAATGTTTTAAAAAGTTGTTTTTTAGACCCAAAAGAGACCTATTAAAGATGTCATAGAGTAAGGAGTTATGGGGAGTTAACTAGCTTTAATGGCTTGGAGAGATGTGCATGATGAGAGGGGGAGCATATGTGAGATGCCTTAGTCATGGTAGATATATGAAGATATCTGCTATAGTTTTGATTTAAAGAGATATGATGACTTGATCAAACCAAGTCATGTGTTTTTTATAATGTATTGAATCCTCATGCATGGACAAAGGGAGCTTATGTGGATAACCTTTGAAATAGAGGGTATAGGTAAATGAGTACCATTATAGAGAAAAGAGGATCATTCATGTTTATATGATCAAGCTAATGCAGGTGGATACATAGGTCATTCGACCTAATGAGCCTAGAAGAGGTAGATTGAGTGAGTGAGCCCTAGAGACTATTTGGGTGAAAGAGTGTAGGTGAGGAGTGAAAAAAAGGTGGTCATCATCAGTTGAAGAGTAGGAATAGGTGTTCAAAATGATTATTCAAGGTAACTAAGTTGGTGCTTGGTTTTTTAGGGGTTTGGTTCATCTTTTCAAGGTGAAACTTGATAAAATGTCTAGTTGTTGTGGGTGCTCAACTAGACAAGGGCAATAGCTCCTTATGGGATTGGTATATCACTAAATTAGGAATGGGTATTCCTTGATCAATTGGTGCTAGTCTAAATTGGATCTTATCATTATAGGACTATAGTCCATCTTACAGGGTTCAATGGGTTTTATCCACCTAGAGTGTTTCCCACATATCTCATGTGTTATGTGCTTGATCTTGCTCTATTTATTTTTCATTACAATGGTTAATTTGTATGCTTCATGATTGTATGTGATGAATGATTAAGAGTTTAGAACTAGAATTGGATTATCTAGAATCATTGATTTAACCCCTAGTGATTATACCTCTAACACTATAGTAACTGGTATCAACTTTCATGGAAAAATGTGTTTATGAATGTAAGGTCACCTCCGTCTATCTATAAAAGATATGTATGTGAAATTTTGAACCTTAATGATGTAAAAATCCCTATAAATCAGCATCCTTAACCTTGAAACCCTATGTGTGCTTATGAGGGCTAAAAACCTATGAAATTTAGGAAAATATAATAGGTTAAGCTAACCCCAATCACCCTCATTGATTATTAAATGTTTCCTACATATCTAATACTCCAAAGAGGGAAATCAAGCCATACATAGTTCTCCCACCTACTATGACTATGAAATTGTGATCCTTCACTATATAAATGAAACTAATTATTTGGCTTTGATACATGATAATATTGGTTTTGACTTAGTGTTGGTATGCTTTAGACTTGGATTGTGACTACTCCTAGTGATTGATTTTGAATTTTGGAGAAACATATTAAATTTTATTAATGTGAAATATTGTATATATGTGTTAAAAATAAGTGCCAAGTTCCCTATCAAGTAAGGCCTTGATTTGTATATATATGAGCCCAATTTAGTAATTTGTCGTATTATGCTATTTGAAATGTAAGGAATAACCCATAATAATGTATGAGATTTTAAACATGACCATTATTGGGAGAGGATTGGTATTTTCATGCTTAGGTTAGTATAAAATGGCAATACTAACCCAATTTTAAGGTAATGACCTATGCATGTGAGGACTAAACTAAGCATTTGGGCATGTCTATGAATGATATACACATGTTTTAAATAAATAGTGTGGCTCTTATAGGTGTATATCGATAGAATGGAAGGGTAAAAAATTTGGTAGCATTTAGGATAAGGTGAGATGGTGAGTTAGGACCTTATTTGTGCACACATGTTAGGTGTGGTAAATATATTAAAAGCTTTTCATTTTCATGTATTTAATACCATATTTTATTAACCCTAAATCTCTGTGTTTCAACAAGGAAACATGACTCTCCAATGATTAAAAAATGAATCATAATTTATAAAATGTTATAGGGAAACATGGTTTCACCCACATGCAAGTGTACTCCTTCCTTGCTCTCAATTTTTAAATTTAAATTATAGTTTAGATTTTATATTTCCCATATGGACATTGACTATTAAATTTCATTTTAGGTTTTCTTGGAGCAAATTTATAGATTTAAATCCATATTCCAAGTATAAAGTGTGTTATACACACTCACACATATATTTATTCTTTGTATATACTAAAGTATGGTATTAGACACTTAACAATGTCAATTTTTACCTAGCTTCATTGTACATGACTTAAACTCATATTTATGCCTCTTATTCACTATTGTCTCACATCCACATACTTTTTATGTGTCCAACCCTACCATTTTACTATTATTCACCTATAGGAACCTCTTAGTCTATGTTAAACTAGTTAAATATCTTATTCAAACATATTTATATCATCATATCCACATTCATGTCTAATGAACACAAAAATGAATCTTAGATAGCTTCATCAACAAAACTACCATGAGGGTTAAGTTATTATCCATCACCCAACAATGGTTATTTTTAAATCTAAATCATTCTTATGGGTTATTCCATTTTCCAAACATGTTGATGGTGTAATAAATTATCCAAATGGACTCATATAAATACAAATCAACACTATATTTGGTAGTCAATTGACACTTTTATATCAAAACATTATACACTAATAAAATTTGAGAAAAGTTGACCTGTTCTTCCAAAATTTCAAATCAATCATTATAAGTAATCATAAAATAATTATGAATCACACTGATCCAATTAAAGAGTGAATATTTGCAAGTATAAAAATATATATTCTAGGTGCATTCATATAGCAAAAGTGCACAATTACACACTCACATTAAGGGGATGAACTATGTGTGGCTTAAATTCCCTTTATAGAGTATTATATACATAGGCAAAATTAAAACATCAACAATGGTGATGGAGTTAGTTTAATCCATTACATTTCCAAATTTTTTACAAGTTTATATTCTTCATAAGTAGACATAGGGTTCTAAAGAGGAGACTAATATGCAGAGTTGAACACATAGTCAAGTGTCAAGATTTTACACACAGAGGTATTATCAGTAAGAATAATGGATTGTATGGTCACAGAGACTCAAAAAAACTTAGGAAAGTAACATCAAACTATAGTTATTTTTTTAACATTATTACCCTAGCCTGACATTAGTGTCCTTACACATATAAGGAGATAGTTCTAGATCCAAGCAACTCTTTGGCCTACTTCAAGTCCTTTTTTTTTTGTCAAAAGTCAATCATACTTAATCAATGAATTATAAAAGATAATTACCTTAATCTCTTTATTACTTAATATATTCAGCACATGCCACTTGTCAAAACAATTTCATTATTTTATATTCAAATTCATAATTAACTTTCATATCTTATAATCTAAACTACATTCAAGTTTTTAATGAAAATAACTCTTTCTTTTGAGATGAGTGATGGTATAATTTATAAATCAATGTAAATCCACATGATAGGATCAAGAGTGAATTTTAATAAGAAAATCATAATGAAAGAAGCACACATTTCAATGAATTAGTACATAGGAATACTATGAAAAAACCTCAAAGAGGTAAAAAAAAAACCACCAATGTGATATTCATATATTTGAGAAATCAAATCACCCCAATACATAAACTTATCCTTCTCACTTCTTCAATATCCTTCATAAAACTCTTTGTTCATGCATAATTTGTGGTTTATAATATATTATTTTCACACAAACTCACAATAGGGATAAAAACCTATTTATAATGAAATGTGAAGGGATGTGACCATTGTAAATAATGGGTCCAACCATCTCAAGAATGTTTTATATAACTGATAATAATAAACAAGTCTGTTTTATTTTTACCAATAAGTAATAAATAATTTGTGTTTTATTATTTATTTACATGATGTTTTTAACCCATGTTAATAAATAATAAATCATTATTATTTAATTACTTAAAATATACTAAGTGTCTTATAATTTCACCACTTAGACATTAAACATTCTAACACTCCCTTTTAATTGTAAGTGGAGATAAATGGCATAGTCACCTTAAAAAAGGAATTATACTATGTACAAAATTAAAATATTTAAAAACCTTCATCATGCCAAACATCACCTTTTGAAACAAAAAGAATCATAATCTATAAACTAATCAAAAGTAAGTCTAGGCTAGCATGATTGTGAGACTACATCTCACAGTTTCTCATGAATAATCACTAAGAATATTTGGAGGCTTTTATAACATAAAGACCTCCATTAAAAAATATGTTTTTATGTATGGGGGTGAAAAAGTAAAACTTCCACACAAGCTTATTCAAATAACATATATTTCACATGAAGTTTACAATAATTTATGATGAAAATAAGTATAGAGAAGGAAAAGAAACACATGTTCATCAAGAAGTGGCATTGTCATGCACACTCCCCCTTAATGGCAACTCTGAGAGGCCTAACATTACATGAAACTGATAAAAATTGGTATCACCGAGTAATTTTTTGAATATATTTGTCACTTGTTTATATGTAGGACAAAACTATAGATCAATATCACCATTGAGGACTTTATCTAAGATAAAATTTACATGAACTTCAATATGTTTAGTTCTTTGGTGTTGCACTAGTTTTTTTTCCAGAGCTATATTACTTTGATTATCATAATGAAGGATGGTACAGTGAGAAACATATAAATGAAGTTCTCCCAACAACCTTCATATCCACATGGCTTCTTTGGTATCTTCCATAACACTTTTGTAATCTACTTTAGTAGAAGAGAAAGAGATATTAGGTTGTTTCTTACTACTCTAAGTGATAGCACTTGCACCTAACTTAAACACATATACAAAAGTAGATTTGTAATCTATACTATCACTAGCATGGTTAGCATCACAATAAATATATAATTTAGAATTATTAATGGAATAATAAAATAAACTAAAATTAATTTCTCCTTTGATATATCAAATAATTCATTTAGCTAATTTTTAATGATCCAAATATGGATTCTGCATAAATTTAGAAACAACATCAATAGCATATGAAATATCTAATGTAGTAATGGTTAGATAAATTAAACTATCGATAAATTATCTACATAAAATAGGGTTAGTTTTTTCACATATAGGTTTAAGATCAAGTTTAATACCAACTTCAATAGGAGTGGAAGTAGATTTACAATCAAGCATGTTAAACTTAATACAAAGATTATGTGCATACTGAGATTATGATACAATAATTTAATTTTTATCTAAAATATAGCCATTCTTAAAAAGTCATGTAACATGATTAAATTAGTCATTTCTAACATTTGACTTAGTTTATCCTTATATTTATGAATTAAACTAGATAAACTGCTAGTAATCAATAAATCATCAACATATAATATAATTAAAATCAAATGACCATTTTCAACTTTAACAAAGAGATCATTATATGAATAATAGTTAGTAAAATTTAATTCCTTGAAAAAATAAGTAATTTTAGAAAATCAATCTTGAGGATCTTGTTTTAAACTATACAAATATTTTTTTCCTTGCATACACAATGTTCTCTATTAAGATTAGTGAAATATTTAGGTTGAGTCATGAATATTTTTTCTTCTAAATCACCATTTATAAATGAATTATTGACATCCATTTGGTGGATAACCCAACTATTTTGAGCTATAAGAGTAATAAGAAGTCTAACAGTACTCATTTTTTCTATAGGATCAAAGGTTTAAACATAGTCAATCCCAAGTTTTTGAGTAAACTCACGAGCAACTAATCGAGATTTAAACTTGTCAATTTTACCAATTGAATTATATTTGATCTTATAAAGCCACTAAAATTGAAAATATGACTTTTAAGTGGAGGAGGGATAAGATCCCAAGTCTAATTTTTAATTAAGGCATTATATTCATCTTGCATAGAAACCTTCCATCTATCATCTTGATTGGCTTCCTCAAATGATTACAGTTCAAATTCATACATAGTCATAATGCATGATAAGATTATTGACTTTTAGTTAATTTATTAAGATTATCAACATTAGAAGATTGAATTAGGGATTATGCACATTTAGGTCTTTTATATTGAACATGAAACTCTAGGGTTCATCAAACTCTAAGTTATCCAAAACTAGATCAACTTTCTCATGTGCATCTATTTCAACACTAAGAGAAACATGAGTGTTAGGTTCATCAACAAAAGAATACTAAAAAGGTTCCACAGAGGGCTCACAAAAAGATGTTTCAAGAATAAGAACATTTATATTCTCAATGATCTAATATTTATAAATATCATACACTCTTAAACCTTTTGTCTTACCTCCATAACCTACAAAAATGAAAGAATAAGAAGTGGGATTGAGCTTCTTTCTTTTAACTTTAGGAATAAAGATAGAATTAGAACTACTAAATATCTTGAGATGACCCATAATAGGTTTATTTTTAGTCAATAATTTTAAATGGGTATAAATATAGAAGGCTTTGGTAGGGACTCTATTTATAGTATGCATAAAAATATTCATAACTTTGACCCATACAAAACATAAGAATATTTGTAGATTGCAATATTATTCTAGCCATTTCTATGATTGTGTGGTTTTTTATTTTAGTAATACCATTTTTATAAGGGGAATAGGGATTTTTTAGTTACCTTTGAATACCATAACTAATGAAAAAATAATAAAACTCTTTACTAACATATTCACCACCATTATCAGTTCTTAATTTTTTCAGAAAAAAATTAGATACATTTTTAACACTAGCTTTAAATTCTTTAAATTTAGATAACACATAAAATTTATTTTTAATGAAAAAAGACTAGATCATTCTAGTGTAATCATCAATAAAAGTAATAAAATATAAATAACCATTAATATATACAAATTCAATAGATCCTAAAAAATTACTATGAATTAATTCTAAAGGATGTGAAGAATTTGCATCATGTTTCTTATGAAAGGGGTTAGTATGTTTCTTAACACTTAATAAACCTTCATAAGTTTCATGATGAGAGGGGATAAAACAAAGTCCAACAATAAGATTATTTTCATACATATCATATAAAATTCTAAAGTTAACATGTCCTAATCTTTCATGCCATAATTGAGATTCATCATTACTATGTGATGAAAGAAAATATGTAGAAGAAGAAGAAAAGATATATAAATAATTATATTAAACACCTTCAACAATCAAGGAATTGGATTGATTTATAATGAATTGGATATATTTAATTAATTTTACAATTAAATTGTCATTTGTAAGTTGAGAACAAGATAGCAAAAAAAATTTAAGCGTAGGTACATAGAAAACATCATTTATTGTAACATTTAAAAACATTGTTTTTCCTTATTTAGTTTTGTTCATGCATAATTCATGATTTATAATATATTATTTTCACACACACTCATAATAGGGGTAAAGACTTATTTATAATGAAATATGAAGGGATATGACCATTGTAAATAATGGGTCCAACTATCCTAAAAACATTTTAAATCATCGATAATAATAAACATGTTTTATTTTTACCAATAAGTAATAAATAATTTATGTTTTATTATTTATTTACATGAGGTTTTTAACTCATGTTAATAAATAATAAATCATTAATATTTAATTACTTAAAATATACTAAGGGTCTTATAATTTCACCACTTAGACATTAAATGTTCTAACAAGTGATTCACATAATTCATCCCTTACCTCAAAATGGGGGCATACAATGGGCTTGTCTTAGATATTCAAGCCTTGATGAACATAGAATTTAGATTTTAGGTTAGATTATGTGATGTAGAAGATATATATTGGATAAAATGATAAATTTACAAGGAACATATGGATAATTTTACAAGATTGTGAGGATAATTAGTAGATTATATGACATTATGAGACATATTATATGGGTCAGAGTAAATGTATATATCAGATTAAGTAGATTAAAAAAATTAATATGGCATATTATATCACTTTTAGGTATATATGGAATGAATTATGGGAATAACTAATATTCATAAAAACACTTTTTTAAGTATATGGATCTAAAATATGTATATAGTGGTTATTTCAAAGTTTTAAATTGCCATATGAACTTGTTTTAGGGTTCCACCTTAACATACAAACCTCCCACCAAAAGCATTTTGATGATATTTGGAGTAATTTAAAGTTGAGTTTCTACATCACTTAATGTCTAGCACTTCTTAGTCTACAATAAGGCTTGAATACTTAATGCTTTTCACCCCATGGTTTTAATAATGCCATCTCCTTATGACATAATCAACCCATGGCATTCTTTAATTGAGTTCAAAGGGAATCTTGGTTCATGTAATAATATGCATATTTTTTCCTTAAATTTTTCAATTTCAAGTAATTCAATGATCTTGATTACTTAATATTTTTCTATCATGTGTAGACGTTGATTTATACATGTTTCCTTATAGGTTTTACATGGAACAAGTTGGATAGTTGGGGCATACCTATGAAAACCAAGTATGGTTACACATAAGTACCAAATGTATTTCTCTTATCCTTTTAATGTATAATTTTAAATTATATATTAGACACCTAATTTGGTATTAGACACTTAGAAACATCAATTTTAACATATCTTTGAAATACATGACTTATGTGCACACATTTGAATCTTGCACACACTTTCTCCTGTCCAATTACTCATATATTATCTTAGTCAACCCAATTTTATATCATTCATATTCAATATTGCCCTAGTTTGTGAAATAACACTTTAAATCATAAGTAGACTGTCTCCATATGAAATATCCTTATTTTCCCCTTTCTAGGCAATGCCGACAATAATCAAACACTGGTGGTTATTACAAGCATTCCCCTATATTAATAATGTTTATGGATCCTTAACAATTACTTTTAAAATTTAAATGTCTCCCTTGGGTCATACTAAGCACATTCACATGTATCTTATAATAGGAAATACTAAAGATTTGTCTATAAATATAGATGAATCCTAAGTCCATGCCTATGTTCAACTATCTACAACTTATCTTGGAAAATAAGATCGAGCTTAATAAATACATTTACAGATCCTTGACACATTATAAAAAAATCATAAGCATTTAAACACCCCTCAAAGGATCTCCCCTAAAGTCAAGTTTGAATACAAATTCAAGGTCAACAGTTGTATGTTGTCAAGTTTCAAAAGCCAAATCATTGCATTGCATTATAGTAGATCAAAATTGAGCACACATGCATCTATGTGAGATAAGTATGTGTGATTTTAAAAGTATTAGAACATAGGGAACTATTTGACCCTAAAATGGATCTATAAATCCTTAACTTGGTGTTAATAGGGTTAATAATATAGAAATGATAATGCACAAGGGTGATAATCAAGTCTATACTAGGTTACTTGGATGTTAAACTTAGATATAAATATACACTAAATTTATTATTTTGTGTATAAGTTAAACATATATATTAAAACTAATATATGCATTGAAATGAAAAATAAGTAATATACTTAGCTAGTATTGTTGCTAACACAATACCAGATATGAAGCAAGTATAAATCATGATCGAAGGAGATTCTAGAATAGTCATCAGATTTTAAATCTAATACTTCTAGATATCTAGACACTAACATCAACTTGAGATAGTTGTATTTATGTTATTATCTATGTTCAATGCAAGTGCCATATATAGAATACTTTCTAGAAAATGATGCAACTACCTAGATGCTTTTGGGTTTGATTTTGCCTTTGCTTTGGTGCATTCAGATCTAGGTCATGGACTGTCTTTCCTCATGAATTTGTAAAACTCTAGTTCTTCATCTTCATTATGACCTTCTATAAAAATAGGTTAACGGTTACATAGTGTCGAGTTGACCCTAAATACCCCTCTATCAGTGAGTGTTTCCTACATATCCAATACTTAGAAAAGGGCATCAGACTAATGTAGTTCTCCCCTTTATGTTCGATTGTGTGTGAATCATGAAATATTATGTAAAGTAAGTATAATAGTGACCTAGCTTGTAACTTGGAAAATAAGTCTCTTAGGCTACTATTTTATTACTTCAAACATGTAGATGTATTTTACCTATGACTGGTATGGAAATAGGGAAACTACATTCAATTACATGCTTGATGGAGTGTTTTTGATAAGTTACCTTGGTCTCTTTTGATCTTTTGTTAGTTGAGGAATGAATGAGCATTGATCTTATATTTATATCAATACCTTTGGATAAGTAACTCACAATAAAGAACTTAGGTCAATCGATAGGATATAATTCATTTACAAATTGAATGACTTTAGGGAACTGGACACTTACATCATGTTAGAACACTAATATCGATGCTAGTGTTTATCATATATTTTAATGTTTAGAGAGTCGGAAAATAGGTATAGGTGTATAACTAGGAAAGTGGAAGATAAGAGCATTTTAAACATTTTGAAAAAGATAGAAGGCCTAGGTCATAAATATAAGACTAATCAGGCTAAGAAATATAGGACAAGGTGCACAAGATAGAATAGATATAAGGCTTGAAAAAGGGGGAAGGGTACATAACTAATAGGAATAATTAAGGTCTTAGTTTTCCTAGTCTACAAGACTAAAGTGTTAGATAATATATAAATATCATCTACACTTACCCCCCCCCCCCTTTATTCTAGTAATGAAATTACCACTTTAAAGGAAATGAATGCATACCCGGTGTGTATAACACACTTTATCTTTGCATGTGCCCAACTTGAGTGCTTTATTAGTGATTGACCTACAACCAAGATCATGTTAAAATATACAATTTTTACATATAATATGGAATTTAAATTACTTGAAATATATTGAAATTAAAAGAGCAAGGTTGAGTACAAATATGTGTCCATGTAACCACCTTTCCTATTGACAAGTTCATTTGAAAAATATGTATAATTGAAATAATTTGAAATAGAGATAGGATAAATATAGATAAATCTTGAAAGCACATATATCCAAGGAGATAGATAGAGATTAGAAGACACATGTCCCTAACCTTAGAGTAAAAGTGAGTTTCTACTTAGGAGTTGATAATACATGGGGATAACATATATTCTTGACATACCTTTTCATCTATAAAATATTTCTTGCATCTTAGGACCACGTCACTAGGCACTAATAATTGATGTTTTTTGAATGAAACTTGCTCAACAACAACATGATGTTCATTGGATCCATACTCACTTCAGAACTAACTTCAACTAATACCTTGGTCTTCTCCTTAAGCTTGGTATCTTCACTCACAACATGAGTAGAAATTGAGAGCCCTTGGCACTCTTTAACTTTTGAAGCACTCTCCACCATAGAAAATAGATTACTTAGATCTACAGACTCATCATGACTCACACTTACCACATTTCATTTTCATGAGATAAATTTTCCTCTTCTTTGCACTTTTGTACAAATATGTGTCCATGTAACCACCTTTCCTATTGACAAGTTGATTTGAAAAATATGTATAATTGAAATAATTTGAAATAGAGATTAGGTTAAATATAGATAAATATTGAAAGCACGTATATCCAAGAAGATAGATAGAGATTACAAGACACATGCCCCTAACCTTAGACTAAAAGTGAGTTTCTACTTAGGAGTTGAGATTAACTTAATTGCTTAACGTAATGATACTTATAACCTAGTGAGTGTCAGTGAACCAAGTCACCCACACTGTCAAAATGGTGAGGCTAGATGATTTTATCAAGTTTAACCTAAAATTTTAGAAAGATTGAGTGATGTTATCACCTCAACCATACCAAAATATGAACCAACTACTATAGTATATTGGCTCAACATAGTTCATAAAAATCCAACAAGTGGGTGGTGACAATCCCTAAAAATGTTTTAAAATATGCAATTGATTTGAATTTTTCCATATTAGGTGCACATTACATAACATATTCACCTTATATATGTCTCATTCTAAAACTATGTATAATAATGGCACCAAGGTATATAATTCTACCACAACTATGAATCTAAATCATACAACTATGTGTTTTGGCAAATTTGGAAAACTATGAAAGTGTGGAACATAATCTTCCAAAACATACCCCAATTATTTATGGAGAAATCTAAAAAATTATATAAGTACTAATGTGGAGGACATATTTCCAAAGTAGTACTGACTATAATTTGGAGATGTTGAATATTGAATAGGTGTGGAAAACATGCTTCCAAAGCATGCCCTCATTGAATCTAAAAACTATGAATGTGTGGAAGCCATGCCCATATGAAATGCCCCCACTAAATCTTAAAATTGATATAAGTAACATATACTGAATGAGTATGGAGAACATGCTTCAAAATCATGCCCCCACTAAATCAAATGATTGTGAATGTGTGTGGAAGCCATGCCCATATGACATGCCCCCATTGAATCTGAAAACTATGCCAAGTGTGGATAACATGCCTCTATGACATGTGACCGCTAATATGCCCCCCTTTGAGGTAATGTAAATATAGGAACTATTATTTACATCAAATCAAAAGGATAAAACAAATATATAATTTTTTATTGAAACTTTGTTGCATATATAAGGAACATGTTTAGGTAGATATAGTATTAAACCACATATAGCTAATGTGATCACATGAAGGCCTAATATGCATGGCAAATATCATGCCAATGTATATAGTAATAATATAAGCTCAATAAGTAAATAAAATACACATGTAAGAACTCTCAAAAATAATTCAAAAGGAAATGGTCCAAAGAGATCACAAATAAGGGGCATGTTTAAATGTTGCACAATCAAAAGGACATGACTTAATCAAATGTCCACAAAATCAAGGATGACATATTCAAATGCCTATATAATAAATAAGAACATATGCACATGTTAATTAAATAATATAGAGGCACAATGGATGTAAGAAAAGGAGCATATTCAAATGCTCAAATAAGGAATATAATAGAAAGGAAAGACACTCAATAAAGTGCATAAAGTAAAGCATAAAAAACAAACATAAACATTTCATAGTATTCCATAGATCAAATAGGTTAGGAAAAAAGGTCAAGGGTATAACATATCAAGTAACTTGTATAAGATATAATCATGGTTAAAGTCATGTGTAATTACACATGTAAGTTCCAACATGAAATGTGATCATCGAATCATATAACCTATGTGAATCAAGATCAAAGAAGCGGATACCCCCAATGTCTACATGACATGAGTAGAGGGAAGACCCAACATCTAAAAATAGGAATAAATCATGTGTCTATGTATGCATGTATCACACTCAAGTATAGGTGTGACACACATGTGTATGTAGGAGTAAATGAATATTCTATCCATCAATATGGAACTAACACATAGATGCCAAGGAGCTAATAGAATATGTAGGTGCCAAAAAACATTTTAGATTTTTTAATGTTTTTTATTTTTTTAGTATTTTTTGAACGTTTTGAAAGGAAAGATCATCCTATGATTCCATCCAATGTACGGTCAAAAATATCTCCCCACTATGAACTTGGTGTAATAATATTGTAATGTTGTCAAAGAGAACATATAGGTTCAATATTTGTCATGGTATTATTAGTAATACTCTGCATATGTAGAATAAGACTCTACAGTCATGAAATAATAATAGGAGTAATATGAGTAAGGGTTCATGGAAACTAATGTTGATTTTTATATGGTTTGTCTAGAATAATAATAATAGGAATATATGTAGGTACTCTAAATATCTGACATGGTGCATAATAGATGGGAATTTTTTTGAATCCACCATGCATCTCTAATGTAATGGTCTCTCAAGTGTTGGCCACCTAGTAAAGGGGAGTGCTTATTACTTACCCTTTTATGGTGAATAATCCTTATTATAATTGGTAATTAAATGTTTAAGTATAAGTTTATCTTGTTCAAGAGGATGCTAATATGGAATTTTATAAATTATGACTACCTGATTATCATGAATGTATTTATCACACCCATGCACCATATAAGGTACTGCTCAAAGTCTATAGATCCAAGTTTTTGTTATATTATTGATCCTATTTTCACATTATAATTTATTTCAAATATTGTAAATTAAAATGTATTGTACACTCTTAATGTATTCTCATCAGGGGTCATTAAAATTGTACATTAAATTTTTTTACCCCCTTTTTTCAGGAGTATAGATACATAGTTTATCTATACTTGTATATGTGTGGTGTCATCACCCATGATTAATGGGGAACCATTATGGGTTGACTTATCCCATGGTTTGGGTACCCATTATTATGTAAAATTGTTATGTCAGTTACCTATTGATGTATTATATATGGACAATTAGTAGGTAATACATTATAAGAACTAAGTTTTGAGAAGGTGAACAGAGTGTGTGAATTCAAGTGTGAATTTAAGAGAGTTTGTTGAGCATAGATTCAAAAAATATTTGTGCATTATAATGTGAGAAGACTAATTTGAGAGTAGATTGTACTCTTGTTCACTTGTAATAATATCTAAGCAAGTGTTTCTTAGTAGATGTAGCCCACATTGGGTGAACCACATTAAATCATGTCTTCTTGTTGTGCATTTTAATTTTTGTTCTTTATGTATCTTTGTTCATATCTTTTTTTATTGTGACTATGTGAAATTATTATGCATTAATTTTTTATTTATTCCTAATATTTTTTTACAATAACATATCAAAGATGCATGTGGAAGGTATGACTAAAAATGTTATAATCACATGTGCGTGATCAACTTATAAAGGTAGGTCAGTCTCACCAAGAGCCTTTTTAGAAGGTCCCATAAAATTCACTAAGTAATGTAGTAAAAGGATGTAAATAATTATGAGTATAACCCTATTACATAAGGAACATCATGGTGCAAACATTATATCTTTCGCCATTATCAATCATAACACTGCATATAGGGTTTTTATCAAGGGATGCTCAAATGAATAAAAAATGAAAATTAGAGTCATCATCCTTAATCTCACTATCATTAAAAGTAATAGAGGGTCTTTAAACCATATGAGGTATATGTTGTATGTAATTATGAATACTACCATCTAGTAGGCTCCCATAATGTGATGGAGGAGAATGTGCATTATATGCCATTTACACTTCTAGTTCCTTTTAGAATGGTCTTGTAAAGGATTATTAAATATTTTTTATTTTTGGTGATCATTAGGTTGTGAGATTGATTCCTTTGGAGGATCCTCAAAAGTAAGCCTTTGGTCATCAATAATATCTTGGATCTTATACTTCAAGGTAAATCATTTGCCTATAGAATTCCTTGGTCCTTGATGATAATCACAACAAGCATTTGAATCATATCCTTTGGGTATAGGTCAACTCATATCAATGTTGATAAGATCAGGGAGAGATATAAGCTAACACTCTAGTAATTATGGGAGTAATGAAGCTAAGAACTCAGCTAAACATGTAAATTGTCTCCTTAGTGTATTGAATAAGATAAGTTGATTAGGTTATTGTGAAACTACGTTAACCATGGTGGTTTTTTCATTTTTAGTATTAGAAGGTTTTAACTTATAGCTTGATTTGGTTTTAATTTTTTTACTAGATGTAGATGTAGTTGGTGTGTTTGCTACATACTTGAACTTATTCAATGAAATAAGCTTCATTTCATGGTCCCGTATAATGTCATAAGTCATTAAAATATTTTAAATTCTCAAAAAGGGGAATCATTTAAAGGAGTAGAAAAATTTAATTAAATATGTCTTTAAACTCCTTATCTTCCATAGGATTGGTAATTTTAGCTAGCATTGTCTTATATCTCAAGACATATTCATTGTTAGGTTCATTGGTTCCTTATTTGATTTTGGCAATTTGAGCATATGAATATTTTTCTTAAATATTAATGGAAAAGTATGCTAAAAATTAGTCTAAAATAGGTTTGAATGATTTTATATATTGGAAAGCTAAATAACAGAACCATTTCAAATCATAGTCCTTGAGGCTTCTTGGAAATAATTTGATCAAAATTTTATCATTGGAGGCATAGTCAAGGCATGTTACATAAAAGGATCAAAGATGCTATTTAGGATCACCCTTGCCATCATAAAATAGAAAATTACATGAAACAAATCCAGTTAGCAAAGGGTGCAAAGAGATCTCAAGTTAATAGCATGAGGGAATTTTAAAGCATTTTATTCAATGTTTTTAACCTTGTCCTCCAAGGTCTTTATAACTTGAAGGAGTGTTTGATAGGTAGACCCATTGGGATTTAGATTAGAAATTTGAGTAGTCACCAAAGGGGATGTAAACATGTTTTGAGTTATAATAAGCATTGAAATTGGTAGTTGTGTTGAAACAATTGGTAATTCCATGATAGATGTAGTAATAGTAGTATCAAGAAATAAATATTTAAACACATAAACCATGCACCCACTAGATGTATTGCATTGTAATGTGTTCAAGGAGTGAGATGTTTCAACTATAGTTTTTGAATTTTTTGATTAAAATATAGTTTTTAGGATCTCAAGATATTCAAGGTTTTGTTGAATACGCTCACAAAATAATATAATTTATTGCACTTGATCTTGGTCCATTTACTCATTTTAATTTGTTTGATGGTTTTCATTATCAGAATATTATTTTATGATAACCCTATCATATTTTTTTCATTGTGAACATGGGTATCATCATGATCTAAACTATGATATCCTTCATTAGTTTAAGACATCTTAGATGGTGAGAGGGGAAGCTCAATGTGTTTAATAGGTACACATCCAAATCTAAGGCTACACCTAGGTTACATGAAAAATATTATAAGTAAGAAATGAAAAAATATAGCAATCTGAATCCCTAGCTAGCTTAAAATACTAGAAACCAAAAAAATTGCATTCATATGAAATGGGTTCACCAAATGTTTAACCCTAAAATATGTCTAGGAATACTTAAATTGGTGTTAATAAGACTAAGGATAAATAAATGATAATGCACAAGGGAGATAATCATATCTACAATAGGTCAATTGGATGCTAAACTTAGTTATAAACATACACTAAATTTATTTTGCTGAGTATAAGCTAAATATATAAATTACAACTAATATATGCATAAAAATAATTAATATACTTAGCTAGTTCTAATGCTAACATAGTGTTATATCTAGATAGGTAGAAATTAGGTTGGAAGGAAATTATTGAATAGTCATCAAATTCTAGATTTGACACTTCTAGAGTTATGGACACTAATGTCAGCCTAGGATAGTTTCATCAATGCTATTGTCTCGATTCGATATAAGTGTCCTATATGAAATACTTATGGGAAAAGGATGTGACCACCTGGATGTTTTTGGGTTTTACTTCACCTTCCCTCTAGTGCATTCAGATCTAGGTCATGGATTGTTTCTCCTCATAAATTTACAACCCAGCTTTTTATCTTCATTCTAATCTAGGGGGAAAATGGGTTACTAGACATATGGCATTGAGCTGACCCCAAAGAACCCTCTATTATTGAGTGTTTTATACATAGCTAATACTCTGAAGAGGGCCTCAAAATGATGTATTCATCCCCTATATGTTGGCTTGTATGTGAATCATATAATATTGTGCAAAGTAAGTACAATAATGACCTAGTTTTTAACTTAGAAAATACAGCCCTAGGGTTGTTCCTTTAGTAATTTAGACTTTTAGATGTGTTTTACCTATGACTGGTATGGAAATAATTAACCTTTATTCAATTAAATGCTTGATAGAGTGCTTTTTATAAGTTTCCTTGGTATCTTTTGGTATTTTACTTGGTGAGGAATGAATGAGGGTTGATCTTGTATTTATATCAATCCATTTGGATAATTACCTCACATTAAATATCTTATTTAGAACATTAGGATATATTTCATTTTTAAAATGGATGACTTTAGGGAATTGGACACTTTCATTAAGTCAGGACAGTAAGGTCGATGCTAGTGTCTCTCTTGGACATTAGTGTCTAGGGAGCACAAAAATAGGTACATGTTTAGATCTTATAGAGGTGGAATATGGGTACATTTTAACTATTATGGGCAAGATAAAATGCCTAGGTCATTAGCATAAGACTAATTATACTAAGAGATATAGGCCAAGGAGTCTAACATATAATAAATGTGAGACTTGTCGAAGTAGAAAAGGTACAAAATTGAGAGGAACAACTAAGGCCTGATTTTGCCAAATGTACAAAATTGGGTGTTATGTAATCCATAAATATCATCTATAACAAACCCCAATCACTCATTATGGAATGGTTTGGGTGGTCTAACCTATCTTTTTAACCACTTTTTACAAGTCAATCTAATGTCAAAATTAAAATTAAGGTTTTAAGGAAAATAGATCTAAATGAAAATATAGGCATAGGATTAAGGAAAATAAAGATTCCATAAATCACTTAAAAATGTAATCACAATGATGTGTTATAATGGATTGGTAAAATTAAGAATTAAAATATTGATAGATAAAGGATAATACTGATTTCTACATGTTTTCAAATGTTCATTAATAGTGCCCTAGAAAATTTTAAGATCATGTTTCCTAATCTAAGTAGTTATATAGCTAATATAGGTTCATATTAAGTACTATGACATAGTAAGTGATAAATACATATTATAAAATAAGTTACATTCCTTCTCTTCCCTCTTTGTTTGGTCATTTCTATATTTATTAAGTGCAATCACTCTCTCTTTAGGAATTTAGATTTGCATAGTTTATGTATTATCTTGTACACTATAAAATATAAAATAAATAAAACAAATAGTTAGTTTATGAATAAACTATCTACTTTATCTCTTTTGAAATATTTATAGTAGACTACACCTCATTAGCAAGTTTAATCACAAAGGTCATCTTATGCTCACAATGAAGGTGAAGGCAATGTATATTGTATGTTAGTCTCATCTTTTGTGTCATATATAGATTTAATAATTTATTTAAATGTTTTAATATAATTGAAACTAAAAGGGTTTTCAGAATAAAAAGATTATCTAGTTATTAATTTATAAAAATTGAAGTAGTTGTTTCCTTAGAAGAGGAAAAATAATAATGTGTTCAAATAAAAATCAAATAAAATTTCCTAATGAATTTGCATGACCATGGAGAGGATCCAATTAAGTAAATATTGGTTTAGTTAAATTATTTGTCAATTTTACATATATTGGAGGCTTGGCTAGTTTGAAAATGTGTTAATATGTGATTGAAACTAATATGTGAGATAATACTCTTAATAATGGTGTTATTCAATCATTTAATTATTTAGAAGGTATTTTTATATTGTGTACATGATGATTTTATATGTTGATCATGCAAAGAATGAAATATAGTTTGGCAATTTGAATTCTACAAAAAAAAAATTAGAGTAAAAATGAATTACATAATCAATACACAAAAACTTGTTTATCACTATACACATTATTTCAAGGTCTATTAGAATTTAACTAAAACATACACAAAAAATATATATGAAACAATTATTTTATTCTTAGTATGAAGTAGTAATAGATAAATCTAGATGGATTTGGAAGCCCTTGGTAATTACCACAAGAACTTGTTTCAAGAAGTCTTTCTTAATGCTTCATAATATAGGAATATAAGCATTTAATTTCCTTTCTAATGGTCTATCCTTATCTTTTAACATTATTTCTAAGATATTATCTCTTAATCATCATGTGATTTCAATTTTTTTATATATATGACACCAAATTTGGGTTTTTATATAAATGAATTGCCAACATTCTATAATAAGTTACCTTTATAGGTGAAAGACCACCACGAATATAATATCCTCCTCTCTACATGTTTGTTTCCCACATGGAATTTTTTTTCTTATGGTAGGAAAACCCCTTGTTTTATAATTTGACAATTAGGAAAATATTTTAGGTTTTCAAGTCTATAATACATAATCTGGACTAGAAGCCCATGGCCTAGTAAAGATTTGGTTGCATACATTACTTTAAGCATCAATTCTATTAGTGTGTTCACCTTATTAGTGTCTTAATGTGTTTCCAATCACATAAACTTTGTATAGTTTACCTATATCATGATACAGTTGAGGTGTTAGCTCATAATGAAGAAACTTGTATATTGATTTTAACATTGAGATTTCTTAGTACTATTTTTCATCTATAAAATTGATTTTGTTTAAAAGAGACTAATCAAAATGATTTTTGTTTAGTTGGTAATATGAGAGATGATATTTTATAATGAGCACTATCTTGAATTTGTTTACCTAGTGACCCTTTTGATGTTAGGAGATATGTTTCTTTATGGGTTTAACAATACTATGGTAATATTTACCTTCTTGGGTCTGATCTAAAGAAATTACATTTCTATTAACCTTTACTCATTACATGGTGTTTTTTATACCCTTGTTGTATATATGTGGTAATTGGTTCAGATAATATTAAAAATTGATTTCTATTATATGTAACTTAGTTTTGATTATGGTAATGTTAGGAACCTTGTATTATTACAATAAATATGGTATGTATTGATAAGGGACTTTATTTTCACATCAGGTTATCTTATGAGAATATTTATTTATTGAAGTGAAAGTTTTTCTATAAATATTGAATTCATATATATGATTATTTTTTTAGTAATTTTACGCATGTGACTATCCTATTGACTAAAGAATTGAATACCTTGTGTAGTCATTGATTAAGATATGTAGTTAATAATTTGATATAAATTACTTTGGAATGTGGTCTAAGTTGTAGTCCTCAAGTAAATGTTAAGAGATGCATACATATGACTAATAGGATTACTTTTCACTCATAAGGGTTTCTATTTAAGAATATGTCAACAATATTGTATTCATTTTTTCTTGATAAGTTACGAGGTTAGTGAAATTAATGTGTAACTATACCAAAGTAAAAAAGGTGAATAATACTAATGGTTTGACCACTTGCATCCTCTTATAATTTATCATGTATTTGTCTAGAGGGTAACCATGCAAGGAAAGGGTTTATTTTCATAATAAATGGATAGGTTCTACATCTCATTCAGTCATTTAGCTTAACAAAAAACCTTTTAGTGAGACCCTATCCATTCAACCCTATCTTGGCATGATTAGAATACCCTAATTTGCATTACTAGTTCTAAATCTTGAATAATTGTTATTTCTAAGTATTGTAATGGATTAGTGGTATAATTTATATATTCTAGGAATTTAACTCAAGAGAGGATGGTTAGTATGGTGTTATTTCCAAAATGAAAACAAAATGAAACAAACACACTAATAGCATAACATCTCTAGGCCTAGACACTAGGGAGAGCTTAGTTAACAAACACAAATGACAAACACAACTAAAAAGTAAGGAATGAAAACACAAGGATCCCTTCACCTTCCTTGGATGCTCCAAATGCTTTTGTAGTGGTGGCTTGCTCGCCTTGTATTCATGAAGTCCTTAGCAATAGAAGCTTGATTACCTACATCTCTCCTTGGCACCTTTGGCTTGTGGCTTGGCTTGGCTTGGAATCAATTTGGCATGGTAACACTAGTAGCAATAGATTTTTGAAGATATTTTTGAATTATAAATTTTTACCAAAATAGCTAAGAAATGTAGTAAGGCCTCCTATTTATAGATTTTTGGATTTGATTAGAATCAACCTGAACCATCCATTTCAAGATTGAGATGTGTGGTTGAGTTTGTAATTATCATCATCATGAAATTGGAATAAGGGGTAATTAAGAGATATGGAAGGCATCATGGAAAGCATTGATGAGGCATGGGAGGCATGAATCTTGGTATTTGTGGCATTTATGGCCTACGAATGTCTTCCCAAGAAATGAGTTCACATGATGATGTAGATATTAAATATTCATTTACAAAAATAAGGATTCAACAAGTTTCCATGGAATTATTAATTAGCCCTTGATTTGGGTTAATTAGCTCTTAAGCATGATTAAGAACTTTGTGTACAAATTACTCAAATTGATCAGAATGCCTTATTATTGGTCCAAAATTTGATTGGATTAGAATTAGAAGGCAATGTTAGATGCATTAGAACTGTATTCCCATTTAGGATGTTACCAATAAAAAATATTAAAGGCAAAATTTTTTTGTATAATTTGATATAAAAGAGTAATCTAGAGCACCTAGGTGTAAAATTGGCATTTTGACTCAAAATAGACTAATCAAAGTTAGCTAGCCCATAAATTACATTACCCCATTTAATGATATCCTAGCTAAAATTGGCACTTGAATATATCAATTCCACATCATTTAGCATGTTTTAGTGTTTTTAGGCCAAATTGTGCATTTTAGGTGGAAATTAGCCAAAACTTTGATTGGAGGTTATCGATGGCCAAATTTAGGTGTCTATAATTTGCCCCTATTTGGGAAGGTGTTAAAAGTTATAAGCACAATAATGTCTTCTCAAATAATGAAAAGGTCCTATATGCCTACAACTAAAATGATGATTAACTAACTATATGATGCGCCCTCGAGGGAATGGTTGGCACAAGAAAGTTAGAAAATGATTCCTCAATAAGAAGCAAAATAAGGGGACCAAAGAAGGGAAAGATGATGGGGTGAAAACATAATGATACTAAAAAAAATAGTCAAAATCATTGAGAATGCAAGTGGGATGGTGTATAATGGTTTTCCCAAAGGTGGTTGTAAGCATTGTACCTCGATAGTGGCAATGTGGTATGATAACACAATGATTTTCCCAAAGGTGGTTATAATAATTGAGAAGATGGAGCTGCCCCAGTTAAGATAAACTGTAGACACCGCAAACGTGTCTGCACCTTGGTTCTCCCCCTTGGTCCTTTCTCCCTCCTAGTCTTCCTTGGTCCCTAACCCACCTAGGTCTTATTAATTAAAAATTAACATCTTTTAATTAATTGAGGCCCCCTTTTCCACCCTACCCTTGCCTCCTTGGATCCTCCCTTGAATTCCTCCACCTTCCCCTTAGCATTTATTGTCCAAAATCTCACCATTATAGCCCCCCTCGTCCATTTTGGCAACCTTGCGACCGTTCTGCCCATGACCCCTCGCTCGGCGGTGTGCAAGAATGGGCAGAGGCTATTTTTAGCCTCTGTGCCCATCCTGCGACCGCCGACGTCGGTGACCCTTCGGCCGACGTCGGTGAAACTGCCGGCGTCGGCAGCCTTCATTATCCCGTCCTGTATCCGTTGCAACCCTGGACTCCTGAGCTCGCAAACAGAACTCTCTTGGCGTTTGGCATTCATCTTGTCTTCATTTTGAACCTCGTGCAACAACAGCAGCAGGTGCAAAGGCTCTTCATCAAAATTCTCTTCTTGCAGAATCTTCCCTGGCTCCAGCAACATCTCCATCTTCTTCTTTCAGCAGGCTAAAGGTAAGTTAGTTCTGGTTTTATTTTATTTTCTTTGGTTTAATTCTCTATTTTCTGTTGTCCTCTGTGTCTCTCCCTTTGTCCCTTCCCCTGAGAGGCTGCAAAGCCTTCTCAGGCCCCTTCCTCTGTGTACCCTTCTCTTCTCCTTCCTCTCTGTCCCTTCCTTCTCCTGTATCTCTGCCTGAGACCAATCCCCAGAGCAAGACCCAGACCCGTCCATCAGTGTCCAACCCGTCCACGGACAGAGCACAGACCTAGACTCAGACCAGACCCTGTTCAAGCCCGACTACAGGCCGCGACCCCAACCGACGCCGGTCACTTCCCAATCGACGTCGGCAGAATAGCCGACGACGGCAGGTCAGATAACCGACGCCGGCAATATTACCGACCTCGGCGACTGTCTTCAGCCTACTCCTTCAGTCAGGTAATCATTTTGTTTTCTTCTTTCATTTTTAATCTTTTTATCATTTCTGTATTCTGTCATTCTGTCTTTTATCAGTCAATTATTTCATCAAAACAGTGGGTTGACCTCCCTTAAGGAAGTTTTTACACTTCTGGGAATAAGCTTTTGCTTGGCAACCCACTGCCTATCTGTCTAACATCCCCTTGTCCAAGTTTCCCTTTTTCTTGCAGGTGTCATTCCTCCACAGCCAAAGAGGAGTGCCCACGATCGTCTGGATTTACGGTGCGCAATCTATAGTCCAGGTACTTCCAAGCCTTGTCCTTCACTTTCTTCTAGTTTCTTTCTTTATAGTCTTAAAAGCGAAATTTGAGGTAGAAACATCTCTGGCACGCCCGGTGGGACCCTAGGTTCCTCCTGGGTTCCTTTTCTCTTCTATTCATTTAGGAGCATTAGGTTCTTACCTTTTCTCCTCCTTCTTTTCTTCTCAATGGCACTATAAGCAAGAATTAAAACGAATCCTTCTTTTTCTTCCTTGTGCATTTTAGACTAGTCTAAAAGTCATATTCTTGACCCTTTCTCAAAACATTGTCTTCATAACAATATCACATTTCGACTTTGGGCATTAAAACACTTTGCATTCATCTCTGCTTGTGCTTGCATCTTCGTAGTCCACATCTAGTAACTTAAACGCATATTGAATAAATCTAGACACTTGATGTTACACTACCGACTCACATGCACAAAACAAACATATAACATACCTGAGACAAGGCCCGACTGGGAATTCATCCCCCAGCGGATACCTTACCCGTCCCGGTGACCCTACTTGGATTTCATCACCAAGGGGGAAGCCCACTCCGTTCTCTGGCGGAGTCTAAACTCTAGGTGAGGTATATCTTGGCTAAGCGAGACCAGCTAACCACTGGAATCGTGAAGTGAGGGGAGCTTGCTCCTTAGCACCAGGCCACGTACCAGACCCTAACACAGATTTCTTGAGCACCAAAAACAAAACTCGAAACCAGCTCTAGACTTCTTCTTCTAGGACCTTCTTGACAGCCAATCTTTCCAAACATTTCATCTAAGGCATAAGCCACAGCTTCTAAGGTTAATTCCTAGGATTTATCGCTCAGGCTTGTCTGTCTTTCTCTGTTTTCCTCTTCTCATCTGTTTGTTTGAGTGTGTGAGGACGCTTTCTTCTTTGCTTTTCCAAGAACCTTTCGGCTCTCTGGAAAACACAGTGACCGACATCGGTTCTTCCACCGACGTCGGCGTCCCCTGTCACCGGCATCGGTTATCTAACCGACGTCGGCCTCATTTTTCCTACCGACATCGGTTTTTAAACCGACGTCGGTCTCTGTCACTGTCCTTTTTTTTCCAAAACCAGCAACCTGAAACCTGTCCTTTCTCTGTCAAGACTTCATCCTGGTCTTCTGAAACTGAGCAACACAGTTCCTGAGACGCGAACCTTCTTTGCCTGGCATGGTTTTCACTCGTAGCCAAGCCAAGGCTCTTGTCGACCACGTCTGCCGTCAACCACTTCCGTCCACCCCATCCGTGACCAAGCCTACAATGGAGTTCAACTCGGAGACCGAAAGAACTCCTGTCCGTCCGACCCCGCCTTTGACTCCTATTGTCCAGGAAGGGGACCAAGATTTCAAGCGATTCTTGGACCTCAATGTCAAGGCTTTGTAACATTATCTCGCGCATAGCCAAACGCGGGACTCCTTGGGCAATCCGATCTACGGAATGCTGACCTCTCTGGCCGCGACTACGGTTGTATCGACAACACCCGTAGTTCAACCTTCAGACACTCGACCCGTCGCTTCGACCACCGACCAGACTCAGACTTTGACCAATCCTACAGGTGTGGCCTCCCCTTCTATCATTGGGCCCACTTCCATCGGGGTTCCAGCCCCTTGTCAACCTCAACCCGTTCAATCGTTATCCACTCCTTTCCAAAACCTTGTCGTTTCTATCCCGCCTGCCCTGGCCCCTATCAACACCAGGGTGGCTTCCTACCCCTTGGCCCCTGTTACCACTATCCCACCTCTCGTGGCAACATCGGGCTTACCTATGCCTTCCACTCAACCACCTCTAGCCTCTTCCTCTACGACTAGTTATCTCTATGTTGCCCCTTCACAAGGACAACCGACTACATCGTATGCATCCCCTAACCTCTTCCAAGCGCCCTATAACTTAGGGGGCGCGCCACCCGTCAATCCGTCGGTAGACATCATTAAAATGTTGATGGACAAGATGACCCATCTTGAGACTTCTGTTTCCGGCTCGCGCAACGCTCTCTCCTATGAGCAAATCTGCAACGAGCCCATCCATCCTTCTATCCCAATCAGACCATACCCTAGCCAATGGGAGCTTCCGAAGTTTTCTCACTTCTAAAGCAAGGAAGATCCCCAGCAACACTTGCGGGCATTCAAACATGCCTGCTACCTCATCGGCCATGACGATGCGTTACTCTTACGCACGTTCCCTATGTCTCTCTCGGGCGCTGCACTTGACTGGTACAGCTCCCTTCCTAGCCATTCTGTCTTCTCATTCACGCAATTGGCCCAGCTCTTCCTCGATCATTTTTCCATTAACATCACTAAGAAGGTCTCCATCACGGACCTCTATTCTATCAGACAATTCGAGGACGAGTCCATAGCCGACTTTGTAGCTCGATGGAGAGGCCTTATCAACCAGCTCTCCTTCTCTTTACCCCAGGCCGAGCTTATCGAACTCTTCTCCCAAGCTTGCGCCAGACATATCTCTTCCACCCTGAGGGTTCAAATCTTCCGCACTTTTGACGAAGCCTTCACGATGGCTCGCAAACTTGAGTTGCGTGCCATCGAGGAGAATAAAGTCAAGTTGCGGAGCAAGAATCCCAGCTCTAAAACCAATGACTCCTCTTCAGCCAAGCCATCATCATCCAATTCTAAGCCCAAGGCTTCAGCTAACGCTGTAGTCGTTAGGCCTTCATCTTCCTCGCCCTCATCTAATCAGCCTGAGCCATCAACCTCTCAGAGCGCCACCCACCAGTTCCAGCAAAGATACGTGCAACGACGATATACTCCTATCGGAGAATCATACGCATCTGTGCTGGAAAAGCTTGTTAAGCAGGGGGCCCTCAATCTCCCTCAGGCTCGTCCTCCTCTGCAATTCGATCCCTCACACGCCATCCCCGCGTGGTATAGGGAGCAAGACTTCTGCAGCTTTCACCGTGTTAAGGGCCATGACACGGAGAACTGCAAGACATTTAAGAACATAATACAAGACATGCTTGAGAAGGGGGATCTCATCTTAGACAATCCTAATGCACCCCCTAATCAGGCCATTGACATCTTCAAGCAACCTTTTCCCAATCATCCGCCGACCCAAAACAACGTCCAGACCGTAATTGACGACAACCATGAACACAACATTCGAACCATCAATGCGGTCTCTCCTTTCGTGCCCAATCCATCTCAAGAGGCTAGTCCATCAATCAGTCCATCACATGTGGACGAACCTCTTTCTCCGGCTAGTTCTCCACCGACCTCTCTCATCCTGGAGGACGCCTCGACTCTACCAGTCCCACCAGTCTCGCCATCCTCCTTTCTACTACCTGTGGAGGACCAAACCCTTCCTACTCCTCAGCCGCAAGTAGAGGGCACCATCATCCCCGCCCTTTACCCGCTAGAGGAGCCTCGCTTCTCAGATTCTTCTCCACCCAGAGAAGATCCTGTCTCCCCTCCGTCTTCGTCTAAATCCATCATAACTTCACCATTCAATACTACACCCATCTCGTCCTCAACCCCGCAACCCTCAACATCATCTTCTCAGCCATTTTCCTGGTTGGTGGAGAAGGTCCAGCTTCTCCCTTCAAGGAAAGTGACACCTCAGGTGCTGTGGGAACGTCTCAAAGCCCTTCAACATACCCGCGCCCTCTCATCACATGCTGCCAATCCTCCCCAGGCAGAATCTCTTCAAACTCTCGACAAAGACCAGACACGCAGACCTCAACCAAACCAATCAAGACGTGCATCCATCTCGTCCAAGCCCATCAAATCACTTGGCGTTCGTCCTATCTCCGCCCTCACTCATCCACAAGTGAAGGTGGATCTAGACCAGACCTCGACCAACAGCAGTCTTCCAACCAAGACAAAGAAGACTGCCAGACCTCCAAAGCGAATGCCTTCTTCCCCGTCACCATTGCCATCCATTCTGGGCCCCCATCCTTCGACCTTGGCCAGCATTCTTCCCACTCCGGCCTCCAATCGAAACTCGTTACCTCCTTTGCTTCCTCTGCCTACCTCCAGCCGTCCCTCTCCCAAAAAGCCTTTCTCAATCTGCAGACCAGAGTCACCTCCATCTGTCCCCGCACCATCAACCCATAAGGTGGTACGAAAACCTCTTCCAGCCTCACCCAAGCAAAAGTCACCGACCTCGCGCATATCAACCAACATGGACCCTTTAGTGGGCTCATATTCGGTGATATTACGCCGACTTCTCCAGACTTCTGACATAACTCTTCCGCCTATCAAGCCTTTCCAACCTCTCGGGTCCAAGCCCTCCTGGTTCGACGATACGAAAATTTGCTTATATCATCGTACGCCAGGACACGACACCGAGACTTGCTGTGCCCTCAAGGCTGTCATCCACCGCCATATGGAGAAGGACACTCTTCTCCTTGAGGACACTCTTGACCAGACCCCGACTCCTTCCTGTCCAAATGCGTCAACATCTCACCAGCAAAACACGACCCCTTCTTCACCACCCGTTTTCGAAATCAATGCTGTCCGAATAACCACTAGGTCGCAGAAGGACAAGGCAAAAGAAAAAGCTGCCATTCCTTGGACCTATCCCTTTGTCAAACCACCTCTTGCACCCAAGCCCAAAATCTCTATCCTTGGCGCGTCCCAACCTTCTTCATCTTCATCTTCTGGGCCGATTCAAGACTCCATGCTGAAGCAGCTTCATCAGACACCGGTGAAGATGTCTCTCTATGACCTTATCCAAACCTCGCCCCAACACCGTCAAGCCCTCATCCAAGCCTTGCAAGCAGCAGAGGTCCAACCCGAAGACCCCCAGCCGCTTGCTGCCCTTGTCCATTCTTTATCTCCTATCAACTCCATCACATTTAGCAATTCTGAGATTCCCACATCCAACACAGAAGATCAGGACGCCGCCCTCTTCATCACTGCCTATGTCGATCGGACACGCATCAAACGCGTTATGATCGACGGCGGCGCCAGCATCAACATCATTTCTACCCATGCCTTCGACCAGCTATCTCTTCCCAAGAATTGCATCTCCAAAACTGACGCTATCTTACGTTCTTTCAATGACACCACTGCCACGACCATTGGCACAGTCGTCCTCCACATTCGCGTCGGTCCACGCATAGTCCCGGAGCTCTTCTACATCATCGAAGGAGAGTTTCAATACAACATTCTGCTGGGCCGACCATGGATCCGTGCCATGGCCTGTATTCCTTCCACCCTGCATCGTTGTGTGAAGTTTGAACATGACGGGCAAGTCCATACCATTCCCGCTGACCCCTCACCTTTCAAGACTTGCAACACGACTTACCGTCCCAATGATGTCCTCATTCCCATCAAGCCGTCCACTCCAGCACCGCCTCCATCCGCGGAAGCTTCGACCAGTTCGCAATCGGCGGTTGCCCTCACCTCTCCTCTTCAAGCGCCAACCAAAGACCCCATGGAAGACGTCTTCCAACGATTATCACTTGGGGAATATCGCTTGCTGACCCTTGACATGCTCCAAACTCCGCAAGAGTATGGACGCCTTCACCTCAGTCCCAATTACGACCATCGGATCGGGATGGTCGTACCTTATGGTCCTCCTCACTTCCGAACCAACTTTGTCTATGGGGGGCTTAATCAAGCTCCTACCTACGGCGCTTCCCTCTCTTCACCCCAACCTTTCACATCCGATTTCTCATTTCTTGGTAACCCTGCCTTTGCACACACTTACCTTCACAGGTGTGCATGGAAGGGTTTTGGTTTCGGACGTTATGAGCAGGGCTCCCATGAGCCCATCGAGCTGCTCAGTGATCACGATGCCAAGAAACACTATGGCCTGGGATATCATGACCCCACTCAGGCTCCTTCCGACCTTTGTCCCAAACCAACCACTGACCAATCTCTTCCAGACTCGCCCATTCCTCCTTCGTCACCTACGGAGTCGGTGGTTTCCATCCCTCCTAGTTTTTTTTTTCCATAAACACCATCCGCCTGGAACCCCTGACCTATCAGCTCAATGGGGTGCCCAGGTCTCTCCCTCTCATCTTTCCTAGCATGGTAGAGGATGAGTCGGCAACCATTCACACTGTCCGCTGCGTTGACGATGACGCCATCCTTTCCTACATGGGTGCCGATGACTCTTTCGTCCAGCGTTTCCTCCCTTCTGAGACCCAGGTTATGTTAAATGAATCCACCATTGACATCAACCTCCCTTCTTCTTTTGATGTTCCTCACGTCTTAAAGATTGGCCAATCTCTAGACGCTCAGGAGCAGCTTGACTATGCCCAACTCCTTTCCGACCATAGCAAGGCCTTCGCCTGGACTTACAGCGACATGCCTGGCATCGACCCCACCATCGTTACCCACAACATTGTCACCAAACCAGAGGCTAAGCCTGTTAGGCAAAAGCTTCGAAAGATGCATCCTCGCGTTGCGCTCCTCGTCAAAGAGGAGCTTCAGCGCCTTCTCTCTGCCTCCTTCATCCGACCCATCGATTATCCGCAGTGGGTCTCTAACATCGTCCCAGTTACTAAAGCAACTGGGGGGATTCGGATCTGCACGGACTATCGCGACCTTAACCTAGCCTGTCCCAAAGACGATTTTCCTCTTCCTAACATTGACCAACTTGTTGATCTCACGACCGGCCATGAGATGCTCTCTCTCATGGACGGATTTTCAGGATACAATCAAATCCTAATCGCACCGCAAGATCAGCACAAGACTACCTTTGTCACCCCATGGGGGACTTTCTGCTATCGAGTCATGCCTTTCGGCCTGAAAAATGCTGGTGCCACATATCAGCGCGCCATGACCTACATTTTCCACGATCTCCTCCACAAAATCATGGAGGACTATGTGGATGACCTTCTCAGCAAGTCCAAGCTCCGCCGCGACCACTTGACCATTCTCACAATCATCTTCTCTCGTCTTCTTCAATACAATGTCTGCCTTAACCCCAAGAAGTGTGTCTTCGGGGTCCTCTCAGGCAAGCTTCTCGGCTTCATCGTTTCCTTCCGTGGTATCGAGATAGATCCCGCTAAAATTCGCGCTATCCTTGAAATGCCACCCCCGACCAATCTCAAGCAGCTTCACAGTCTCCAAGGGAAGCTCCAGTCCATTCGTCGTTTCATCTCGCAGCTTTCAGACCGCTGCCAACCTTTTCATCATCTCCTTAAGAAGGACGTCTCCTTTAAGTGGGATGAGGACTGTCAAGAGGCCTTTGATGCCCTCAAAAGCTATCTGATCTCCCCACCAGTCCTCATTCCACCTAAGGACGACCAACCCTTCTACCTTTATATCTCCGCCACCAACCATTCGTTAGGTGCCATGATCGCGCACCGAGATGAGCATCATCGTGAGCAGGCGGTTTACTACATCAGCCGAACACTGGTCAACTATGAAACTCGGTATACTCATACTGAGAAACTATGTTTGGCATTAGTCTTTTCCGCCACCAAGCTCCGTCACTATCTTCTCAACCACAAGACATTTGTCATCACTCACACCGACCCGCTCAAATACATGCACTCCAAGCCGTATCAAAATCAACGTATGGCTCGGTGGCTTATGCTGCTTGCTGAGTTTGACCTCGAATTCATCCAGCAGAAATCTATCAAGGGGCAAACCATTGCTGATCAACTGGCAGATGCCCCTCTTCCCGACAATCAACCTTCACAATTTGAGTTCCCTGACGAGTCTATCGCCACACTTTCCACCGATGACACCGTCTATCAAATGACCATGTTCTTTGACGGCTCCAAATGTCAACTCGGCGGGGGTGCGGGGGTCATCCTTATCCCACTCGAAGGGGAACCCATGCCTCTATCTTTTAAGCTTGACTTTGATTGTACCAATAATATGGCCGAATACGAGGCCTTAATTTTGGGACTTCAAACTGCCCTTTCCCTCCACATCAAGTCTATCAACATCTTCGGCGACTCGCAGCTCATCGTCAATCAGGTTAACGGTTCATATCTCTGTAAAAATGAAGTTTTACAGAGGTATAAGAATCGTGCTGACACTCTTTTGGCATCTTTCGACCATTACCTCTTGCAGACTGTTCCACGCTCTACGAACAAGTTTGCCAACACCATGGCTTCTCTTGCTTCGCATATCCCGTCCTCATCATCGTCATCTTGACTCTTCGTCACAGTGCATCGCGTACCTTTGCCTTCATACATCTCTCCTCACATCGACCATATCAACACTATCAATTCTAGCCCACAAGATGACTGGTATAAGCAACTTGTGGACTACTTGTCTCTTTCTGTCACTCCTCCCAACCTCTCTAGCAATGCGCGGCGAGCTTTCATCAAACGCACAGCTCGCTATACCATGCTAGGGTGTCTTCTCTATAAGCGAGGCTTCGACGGCCTCCTCCTTCGCTGTCTAACTTCTGCTGAAGCCTCTCATGCCATAAAACAAGTCCACGACGGGATTTGTGGCGGACACTTCAGTGGAAACTCGGTTGCCAAGCGCCTCCTTCGCCTGGGTTATTATTGGCCCACCCTTCATCAAGACTGTAGCGATTATGTTCGGCGTTGCATCAAGTGTCAGCAGCACTCTAACTTGCTTCATCTCCCCAGCCACGCTTTGCAAGTCGCTCAGGATTTTTGGCCTTTCTCTCAGTGGGGCTTGGATCTCATCGGTGAGATCAACCCTCACTCGTCTCTTCGTCATCAGTCCATCATCACTGCCACTGAGTATTTCACCAAGTGGGTGGAAGCCATTCCTCTTGTCTCCACAAAAGCTGACAAAATTGTCGATTTCATCAGCAGCCATATCATCTGTCGTTTCGGTGTCCCTCACAAAATCATCACCGACAACGGCAAGTCCTTCAAAAACAAGACTATCCAAAAACTATGCGACTCATTTGGCATCAAACTCAGCTTTTCTTCGCCTTACTACCCACAAGCAAATGGGCAGGCCGAGGCTTCCAACAAAATTCTGACCAAAATTCTCATGAAGGTGGTCGACAATACAAGAAGGGATTGGCACGTTCATATCCCCTTCGCTTTGTGGGCCTACCGCACTAGCATCCGAACCTCTACAGGTGCTACTCCCTTTTCTCTTGTGTACGGAACAGAGGCTGTCTTACCTCTCGAAGTACAGATCCCGTCTCTCCGCATCTCTCTGCATGACATTCTCTCCAACGATGACTTTCGTCAAGATCGCTTAGCTCAACTTGAGTTACTCGACGAGCGCCGCCTTGCTGCCCTCAATCATCTCCATGTCTACCAAAGTCGCATAAAGCGGGCCTACGACAAAAATCTGCGAGAACGAGATTTCAACATCGGAGACCTCGTCCTCAAAGAGAATCAACATGTGACCAATATGGAGCGAAGTAAACGAGGCAAATTCGCCCCCAATTGGCTTGGACCTTTTATCATCACGCACAAGTATGGATCAGGGACTTATCGTCTGTCCTCCCTCGACGGACGGCTAGAACCTGAGCCTCTTAATGCGTTGCATCTTCGACCATTCTTCTGTTAGTCGAGTACTTGTCCACTTGACACATAACTTGAGCTCGTCCCTTGAGCAATCCTCGTCCTCTGGCTCCTTATTCCTTTCGACCCTATTCCCCTTTAACAAGTCCTCTACAACCCTTTTAGGATGCAGTGATGCTTTGTCCTAATAAAAAGGGGCGTCCTTGAGCTTCTACAGTCTTGTCCGTGACTCTCATTCCTATCAATAAATCCAAATCAAGATGTCAAAACATATCCATGGTCACTAAATCAAGTCAAATCAATCCAAAAAGACAGACTGATCCCTCGAAGGACAGCTGTACTATCATTGCTGTATTACTAGACTGATCCCTTGAAGGACAGCTAGGCCAACTTATCAAACATTATCAAGCAAAAATATAGACCACTCCCTCGAAAGATGGCTATAATTAAATCTTGCTACCAACAGCAACCTATCTTAGAAGCTTCCCGCGTCGATCAGCTTCGCAACATGACCACTAAATCAAAAGACATCTCTATGTAGGCTTCCCGCATCGATCAGCCTGCGCAAAAAAAAAAAAAAAAAAAAAAAAAAAGTCACGGACATTGGCTTGTAGTTGTCTCAGGGTCTCCTACAAAAGGGGCAAGGTTATTCCTGCTCTTACACTGGGTTACCCTATCCTCCTCCTATCACCGGCTCAAGGGACTTCGAGCTCACTTTAATGTCAAAAGTGATTCGATTACCGTTCTAACTCAACACTGGTCAACGACGTAATGCATGAGGGGGCTTTGGTTCTAATCACCCCTATCTATGCTTCCTTTCTGGTCCTTGTCAATGAAAGAGCAATTTGCCTTCCATCTTTTCTCTACACTTTGGTCACATTTAACCGCATCAATTGGCGACTCAACTCAAACCAAGCCATTTTTCATCATTTTTCAGACATCATCCTCGTCTATTCCACATAGTTTCCACGGACACCAATACACATGGAAACTACCGACCAGACCCAATTTATGTTAAGCATAAACCAATACTTGCTGAAACATAAATAGACTTCCATTCATCTTTAGCATGCATCCATCACGACTATGGAAACTTGTTAAGGGATGAAAGACTCTCGACTCTTGTGACATTTGCAGCATCATCTTGACACTTGACCACATCCAATCATCGATCACTCTGTCTCCTAGTTCGAACTACATTGGTCTGAGGCCCTATGACCAGGGCTATGTAGGCAGCACTCAGATAACACACCCTCTGAGGTTAGCTCGACCACCCCCGTTTGTTCGTCTCTTGGATGGACAAACTTTCCCTTCGTCAACTTTGACCAAGACCAATCATTCCCTTTGACCAAGACCAATCATAGACCTTTGACCAAGACCAATCATTTCCTTTGACCAAGACCTTTGTCCACGACCACTCATTCGACTTTGACCAAGACCAATCAATCCCTCTGACCCTCCCTCCCTTTAAGGGAGAACTACATCGGCCTGAGGCCCTATCATCGGGGCTATGTAGGCAGCACTCAGTTGACATGGGGTCTTCTGGGGTTAGCTCGGCCGCATCCTTTCGTCCATCCATCCTCTTGACCAATGACCATTGGCGACCATGCCTATCTCCTTCTTCTTTGACCTTCTTCCAAGACAATGTTGCCTTGGTTGTTTTTACGTGTATGCTATTCCACGGCTGGTTAGCAGAATTGTTCGCAGACTATTTTTGACCCTTCACAAGTATAGGATCGCGAGCCAGTTGATCCCTACTACTTGTGACCTTTTTCGTGTTTCTGGGAGCACTTCCTGAGCCCTGGATACCTGGGACACGATGACCATTTGGAGCTTCCGCTTAGATTGAGTGACCCGATCAGCAGACGACTAAATGCTGGGGCCCGGTTACTTCAATTTTGGCACTCCTTGACCCTTGACCATGCGACAATTTGACCTGACCCTCTCGTGAGGTGGACTACGCACAATCATGACTATGGCAGCGTTTTCACTCACTCTTTTCTATCCATTTCTTTGTCAAATCGACACTCAATCTTCGGTTCCCTGCTCTCGACTATCGCTTTGAGGGGGGAACACCTCATCCTTTTTCTGGGGCAACCAACTCCTGTTTTTGTCTTGCAGTTCGTCTAGAACAACCAACAAGACAAAAAGGGGCAAATGTAGACACCGCAAACGTGTCTGCACCTTGGTTCTCCCCCTTGGTCCTTTCTCCCTCCTAGTCTTCCTTGGTCCCTAACCCACCTAGGTCTTATTAATTAAAAATTAACATCTTTTAATTAATTGAGGCCCCCTTTTCCACCCTACCCTTGCCTCCTTGGATCCTCCCTTGAATTCCTCCACCTTCCCCTTAGCATTTATTGTCCAAAATCTCACCATTATAGCCCCCCTCGTCCATTTTGGCAACCTTGCGACCGTTCTGCCCATGACCCCTCGCTCGGCGGTGTGCAAGAATGGGCAGAGGCTATTTTTAGCCTCTGTGCCCATCCTGCGACCGCCGACGTCGGTGACTCTTCGGCCGATGTCGGTGAAACTGCCGGCGTCGGCAGCCTTCATTATCCCGTCCTGTATCCGTTGCAACCCTGGACTCCTGAGCTCACAAACAGAACTCTCTTGGCATTTGGCATTCATCTTGTCTTCGTTTTGAACCTCGTGCAACAACAGCAGCAGGTGCAAAGGCTCTTCATCAGAATTCTCTTCTTGCAGAATCTTCCCTGGCTCCAGCAACATCTCCATCTTCTTCTTTCAGCAGGCTAAAGGTAAGTTAGTTCTGGTTTTATTTTATTTTCTTTGGTTTAATTCTCTGTTTTCTGTTGTCCTCTGTGTCTCTCCCTTTGTCCCTTCCCCTGAGAGGCTGCAAAGCCTTCTCAGGCCCCTTCCTCTGTGTACCCTTCTCTTCTCCTTCCTCTCTGTCCCTTCCTTCTCTTGTATCTCTGCCTGAGACCAATCCCCAGAGCAAGACCCAGACCCGTCCATCAGTGTCCAACCCGTCCACAGACAGAGCACAGACCTAGACTCAGACCAGACCCTGTTCAAGCCCGACTACAGGCCGCGACCCCAACCGATGCCGGTCACTTCCCAACTGACGTCGGCAGAATAGCCGACGACGGCAGGTCAGATAACCGACGCCGGCAATATTACCGACCTCGGCGACTGTCTTCAGCCTACTCCTTCAGTCAGGTAATCATTTTGTTTTCTTCTTTCATTTTTAATCTTTTTATCATTTCTGTATTCTGTCATTCTGTCTTTTATCAGTCAATTATTTCATCAAAACAGTGGGTTGACCTCCCTTAAGGAAGTTTTTACACTTCTGGGAATAAGCTTTTGCTTGGCAACCCACTGCCTATTTGTCTAACATCCCCTTGTCCAAGTTTCCCTTTTTCTTGCAGGTGTCATTCCTCCACAGCCAAAGAGGAGTGCCCACGATCGTCTGGATTTACGGTGTGCAATCTATAGTCCAGGTACTTCCAAGCCTTGTCCTTCACTTTCTTCTAGTTTCTTTCTTTATAGTCTTAAAAGTGAAATTTGAGGTAGAAACATAAACAAACAATATAATAGCATGCCCCTATATAGTCAGAAAAAGTAAAGTGACAACAAAATGATTTGCCCAAAGACAATTATAATCATTTAGAAATGTAGGTGGGATGGTGTACAATGATTTGCCCATAGGTGGTTATAATCATTGGACCTCGATTATATGAAACATGATAAACTTGGATGAGGATGATGATGACTTAACACAGAGGGTAATGATGAATTAGAACAACCTACTAGTAGGGAGATGCTCATCTAAACTAATAATAGTTCAAATTCTTTCATGGTTAATTACTCTATTTGGGATATGATTGGGAGTGAATCAAGATGTCGATGTCGAAGAGATGCTACCATTGCTAAATAGACTTCTTGAAGCTAAGGTTTGTTGTATCATGTGTCAGTAGGCATCATGATATAACATCATGAGGACTAACTTTCATAATCCAATACTCAATAAAAAATAATGCACCAATGATATAAACCATGATGAAAATGTAAACATATGAATATGGATGGATTTAAGTGTAAGTGTGGGAAAGGACTCACCTAATTAACATACATAAACTAAATCAAAGAAACAATGCTGAAAGCAAACAAATAGGTAGACAAACAAACAAAATAAACAGAAATAAATAAATAAACAAACAACATAATAAAAACCCTATGAATATTGCCCTTATAAAATAGGTGAAAACTTAACAAATGAACAAAATGGGGGAATAAAAGAAAAGGAAGGGGGTATCTGAGTTGTCTCCATATGCACTAGGAAAGTGGAAACTACCTACATAGTTCTATGGATGTAATATCCAATAAAAAACTTTAGGCCAAATGTAGTTCTCCTAGGGAATGGGAAGAATGTGATAACTGATGAAAAAATAGAATGGATGTGAGAGAAGAAGAGGAATGGTCTTGAAAAATGGCAAGTGTGTGAGAGAAAAAGGTCAAAAAGGATGGGGAAACTAAATGACAAGTGATTTGCTTGTAGCTTAGTAGGGGTTCCCAGAATCCTTAAGGCAAAGAAGTGGTCAATGTGTTTGTTCTTTTATAACTATTTTTTAAATGTTTTTATAAGTGTTTTGGAGTGTCTCAACTTAATTAAGAATGAAGAGACACTAAATGGTTCAAGCTATCAAAATGGTGAGAGAATTAAAAATAAGGTTACTCATAAAATGATGAGAGCATGACTTAAATTGCTTGTAAAATGACAAAAGCATTTAAATTAAGGTTGCTCAAAAAATAGTGAGAGCGTGGCTTAAGTTGCTCACAAAAAAGTGAAAGCATGGGAAAAGGGTGACTGAGTTGACCTCAACAAGTATTGAGTGCTACCTACATTTTCTTAGAGTAGGAACTCAAGTCACTACAATTCCACCTTTCAATAGAGGAATTTGACTAGTGCAGTAGTCAATTCAAACAAAATAGGCATAGTTGGTAGAAAGGCATAGTATGACATAGGAAGTGGTAAGTTGGTACGTCAAGGTTGAATATTACCCATATTTTTCCCATAGGTAGTTATAACTAGGACACAATGACATAGATAAAAGGTATTAATTTGCCTAAAGGCAGTTATAATTAGTAGCAAGACTGGTGGTAAGAAAGGAATAATAAATGAAGGATGCAACTACCAAAACTTCTATCATAGTGTCCCAAAATATGATCTTTATCTAAAGTACTTGAACCAACTGATGAAACTGATCAAATACCTTGATGGAAAAAAAGTGGTAATGAATAGAAAAAACCAAATTCAAATGGGCTAGGCTTTAGAACACACTAGGCTAATAGGTCGAAAGCAAAAAGTGGATATGATGAAGAGGATGGATAAGGATGGTATTTTGTACAAATAAGAATAGTGATAACATGGCTTAATTTAAATGATCCTCATAGATAATACACCTAACCACTCAAGCATAGTAGCACTTGAGATGAATAATATTCATTGACTCTGGAAGTTCATCTCCATCTAGTGTGGCAAGCCTATATGCTCTTGATCTATAATATGTAGTAATTATGAAAGGCCCTATCCAATTTGGTTTGAATTTCCATTTATGTTTCTTCTCAACCATGGTATTCTTTTAGTTTTTTTAAGAACAAGATCACCAAGTTCAAATTATCTATAATTAACATGTTTATTATAGTGGCTTTTGAGTCAGTTCTAGTATGCTTGATTGTTGAGCATGGTTGTACATTTCTCATCAAGTAGGTCTAGCTATTATAGGCAAGCTACTCAATAGTCATGATCATCTAGGACATGCTTAAAAGAGATGTGCAGTGAAGGCAATTTGACCTCAATAGGAAGGATGGCTCCAATATCATAAACAAGTGAGTATGGAGTGGCCCTATGGGGGTATGATGACTAGCATGGTATTCTTGAATGGTAAGAAATATCTGGAGGTTCCAATCATGACTGGCATCATTAACAATCTTTTTGAGAATATTGACAATGGTTTTGTTGGATGCCTCAGCCTAGCCATTATATTGAGGGTAATATACTATATAAAAATGTTACATGATGTTATATTTAGTACATAGTTGGTCTATATCCTTGTTCCTAAATGATCATCCATTATCAGATATAATGTTAGAGGGAATACCATAGTAACAAATGAGATGATTAAGGATGAATTTGGAAATTTGATTTCTAGTCATGTGAGTGAGGGGTATAACTTCAACCCACTTAGTTAAATATTCAATGGTGATAAGGATATGTTTATGGATATCAAATGAAGTGAAGTTGATCTTCCAAATGAGGTCAGTCTCTATGTATAAAATGGCCATGGTGTCAACATTAGTTTTAGAGTTTTTTTTGGGACATGAATCAGATTAGCATGCCATTGACATTTGTCACACTTTTTTACATATGCAATGGCATTTGCGTATATTGTGGGCCAATAATAACCAATACGTAAGAGATTTTTGGATAGGACTACCCCATTAGAATGGGCTCCATATACTCCTTCATGAACTTCTCTTAATATTAATGTAGACTCTATCAAAGTTAAACAATGAAGCAGAGTTCCATCAAAACTTTGGTGGTAAAGGGTGGATCTAAGTAGAGTATAATGAGTGGAATGATGAATGAAGTCTTTTTTTTTTAGAGAGGTTAGGTGGTATAGCTTGGTCATGAAGGTAGTTGTAAAGGTCTAAGTACTAGATAGAATTAGGACTAACAACATCACAATTCATGGCAATGGTTGAAGGTTCATGAGAAGGTGCTAACAAATTCTTGATGAGGAACTAATACTATCTAGCTTTATTTATTTGTTGAATTAGAAAGCCAATAGTATCCATGGCATCTTTAGTTCTATTACTAGCCCTTGGTATGTGCTCAAACTAAATGTTGGTAATTTGTTGCTTAAGAGTGTTGACCATGGCTTCATATGGAACCAGCTTATCATCTTTGGTTTGGAAATGACCTGTAACCTAATTGATGATTAACTAAGAATCACCATAAACTTGGAGATGAGATATATTCCATTGCACTACTTGTCAAAGTCCTAAAACAAGTGATTCATACTCAGCCATGTTGTTTGTATAAGGAAAGCTGATTTTGAATGATTTAGGGATTAGATCCCCATATAGTGTAATAAACAATAGGCTTACCCTCGATCCATGCACAGTAAATGAACCATCAAAATAAAAATTCTAGGGTTGCTTCTCAAGGGGTGTGTTAATGATGGTCATGATAGATTCATCAAGAAATTGAAATGTGAGTGTATATGTGTCCATGAGGGGTGCTTCAACAAGGTGATCTAAAAAAACTTATCCTTTGATTGCCTTCTAATTGACATACTCTAAGTCAAAATCACTGAGAAGAATGATCCATTTGGCTATTCTAACTTGAAAATATATTTTAGATAGTATATACTTGAGTGGATCTACCTTTGAACTGACCATAGTCTTATTATTTAACATGTAATGGTGCAGTTTCTGAGTTATGAAGACCATGGCTAGACAAGCTTTTTTAACAGGTGCATAGTTATCTTCATATGTAACCAAGGTATGGCTTAGGTAGTATATAGAATGCTCCTTTCCATTGTCATCATGTTGAACCAAGAGTGCCTCCAGAGCATGATTAGTAGCTAATAGATATAACAAGAATGGCTTTCCTAGTATAGGAGGTAATAAAATACGTGGATTAACAAGATAGTCTTTGAGCTATTGAAAAGTTGTTTGGCAGTGATCATCCTAGTGAAATGCAACTCCCTTCTTCAAAAGGTGTGTAAATGTATGGCACTTGTCTTATAACTAAGAGATGAAGTGTTAGATTGATTAGATCTTACCCTGTAAACTATAAAGCTGCTTTAAATTGGTTGGTGGTGGCATCTTGGTTATAGCCTAGACTTTAGCTATATTGACTTCAATACCTCTACAAGACATAATGAGGCCAAGTAATTTTCCTAAAGTTACACCAAACACACATTTCTTTGGATTGAGTCTAACTTTGTGCTCTCATAATCTTTCAAATATCTTATGTAGCACTACTATATGGTTGGCCCTAGTTTTGGATTTTCCTAATATGTCATTGACATAGTCCTCAACAATATCATGCATCATATCATGGAATATGATAGTAATGGCCCTTTTATATGTAGTTCCAACATTATTAAGGCCAAATGGCATCACCTAATAACAAAATGCTCCCCATGGAGTGGTGAACATTATTTTATGTTGGTCTTTTAGTGTTATTATAATCTGGTTGTATCTCGAAAAGCCATCCATGAGTGAAAGCATTTCATAACCTACCATGGAGTCAATGATCATGTCAATATTAGGCAAGGAAAAATCATCTTTAGGATAAGCTTTGTTAATGTCTTGAAAATTAGTACAAATTATGATCCCTTCAGGCTTTTTGCTAATAGGTACCACATTAGAGATCCATTCTGAATAGTCAATGGATCAAATACATCCTACTTCTAAGAGTTTTTCAAACTCTTTCTTTACCAATATAATAATGTGAGTATGAATCTTACATAGCTTTTGTTTTACTAGTTTGGCATCAGTATTAACCATAAGGTGGTGCCAAACCAAGGTAGGGTCTAAACCTGGGATATCAAAATAAGCCCATGCAAAGATATCTACAAATTCTCTCAATAGAGATATAAAGATGTCATGTTCTTCCTCAGTGAGGGATGCACCTAATTTTATCCATTTTAGTTCTAATGGAGTCTCAATGTTTACCTTTATTGTATCTTTGACTAGAAGGGTTAAACCATCTTTTAGGATAGTAGGCAATGATTTAAAGTTTTGGATTATGTCAGGGTCCTTTGTTAGGACTTGCTCTTTAACTTCTCCTAGGCATGATGAATCTGAATCCCTTAATGAGAGTTTTGGCCATGTGATAAAAATAGTCAAAAAATTTTGAATAATTTGATCAAATACTTGTTGTTCAAATCTAAACTCAAATCCATAGGCAAGTTCATCATTGGTGGTCTCCTGGTCCAAATTCAAAGAAGAATGAACACCCCCATCTAATGGCACTTGAAATAGGTTTTCACCATAAGACTGGCCTTTATCTTTACTTTTTCCTTGGTCAACAAGTGCCTTAAATAGGTTTTTAGTTTGGGACCTCAATGTTTTACTTATTTGTTTTTTGTTAAAAATGTCCACTCACTCTCCAAAATAGGCTATAGGATCTAATGTGATTGAGAATCCTAATTTGTGATCTCCCAACAGAACATTATCTCTAAGGCCTAAGAAATCATAGAATTCCCCATCATTATAGAACTCATTAATTGGTAGATTGGATTCCTGTTGGTCCCAATCTATCAATTTGGGATAATATAATGGTAATGGGTTGCAATGAATGACCAGGGTAAGGATACAAATGGTATTACTATCAAATAGGTTGGTTTTAGGTAGGTTATCAAAGGTGAGGCTATGATCAAACTCTAATTTTCTATCAGCATCATCATCACTAGTCACTAGTGATGGAGTTTGAATAAGATATGTGGGATCACCCCTAGGAAGTTTAAATCCAAGTCCATAAGGTATTTCATACTTAGTCATGGAAATTGGCTCAATGGTTCCTTGTTGATATGATCTGAGGCTTCTTCCTTCATATTTGTGATGCTCCATGATCCTATTGGGAATAAGATACTTTGCACTTTTATAACAATCAACCTAGTTATCATTGTATAGCCATGATTCATCCCCTTCAAGAGGGTTAGGTTCTAGGCCAGATGCTAGTACAAATGTGACAAGTCCTTGATCTTTGCTCTTTTATTGCCAATGCATATGTGGGGTGACTTTAGGTTGCCCAAAGGTTTTTAGATTCTGAGGAAGATTGGCAATATGAAATGTATCATGGGTCACAAACTCTTCTAATCCATTATCTGAAATGATGAAATGATTAGAAGCCTCAGAAAGTGGCATGTGGAAAAGTGAATCCAAGGTATTAGGATCTATGCATTTATCTGGTGAAGGATCAATAAGTATAGCCTTTCCTTTATCCTATTTAGAACTTGGATTCATACCATACTAATAATTTTATCTTTAATATTTGGCCTCAAGATGCTTGTAATTTCATATGGGTGTAAATCTCTTGAAATACTCACTTCCATCCCTGAGTGGGAAAACTTGATACATTAGTGCAGTGCTGATGGGACTGCATGAATCTCATGTAACTAATGAATTCTTAGAAGCATATTATATGATAACTCAAGATCAAGCACATGACAAAGTGTATCATGGGTCAAAGGCCCAATGATTACTGGCAGACTAATGGTGCCTTGTGATTCTCTTTCCTAATTATCATAGGCTTTGATAGTTATTGTTTTTGGTTGGAGATCTATCATTACGTACCCAAGAAACTTGATGAGCTTTAGAGACACTATGTTGAGCTTGAATCCATTGTCTATGAGTACCCATTTCACTTTATGTCATCTTATATAAACTTCTATGTATAATGGATTATTATGGAGTGAGCCAAGGGAAGACATATCACTTTGGTTGAATGTGACTTGCTGGGTTAGAGCTAGGTGCTCAACCAAAGATTGAAATTTATCAGTGGATATGTCACTAGAAATAGTGGATTAGGTCAAAAATCATTCAAGATGTTCTTATGGATTATTGATGTTCACATCAAATCTAAAATAGAAATTTGTGCTGGTATCTTCTATAATTGTTTCATAATACTAACTTCTTCTTTTGGCCAGTAGTGAATGGTTTATTAATCTAGAGTTTAGTCTAGAAAAAGGTTCCAAGTTGTGATGAAACCAATTGCATAGCATAGATCTCATTGAGATCTTTCTGGTACTTTTTACAGTTTGTAAAATGGACACTGAATGCTCGAGATATTGCTTGCTAAAGTTTTCTTGCAACATGAAAATAACGAGAGTCAAAAAGTGACATGGCATTATTTGCATGCTACAAGTGGACCAAGCAGAGGTTGACACATGGCAATCAATTTTGTATGGTCATGAAAAAAAATTGGTTGGTGTTTGGTTTGGTTTCAGCCTTGGGTCTTTGATAGGCGATCATATGGAGAACCGTGGGCCCCATTATTGGCTCGCTGGGAGGCCTCAGCGAGGGTCGACACACTTGATTAAGGAGGGGTGCCTTGGCCTCCATCTCACATTAAATTACATTTTAATTTGATTATAAACTATCATATTATGCCCATCAAATGCATGTGGAACAATTGAATTGAATGTTTTAAATTGCCTTGTAATATTGCTTTGGTAATTTGTTACAATTTATTATTACCAAGAAATCCCCATTAATCCACATGGGAGAAACCAATAATTACCATGAAGTTCCAGCCAACTCATATAGCTGAGTTAATCTCAAGATTAAATTCCAGATGTATGGAAACCATGACCTAAATGTGTGCCACGTCCTAGTCCGTACAATTCGTGACATATCTTCCAAATGACCATGTCTTATGCCATGAGACATGTCGACTAGTGTCTATGCTAAGGTCAAGGATGGGATAGGCTTGAGGATGCCTAATATGGGTAAGACCCAAAAAAAAGTGTAAAGCGTGGTTTATGCTATGACTAAAGCCTTGGAGATAAGGCTTAAAAAAGACTTGATGTCGTTTCAAGATCTCCAATGTGGGACTAAACGGCTAAGCATAATCTCTATGCCAAAGCTGATGGGTTTGGAAATCATGACCTATTGAGTAAAAGGATAAGATCCTAAAAAAATCACATGTGGGAGATAAGATAAAAATAAACCCAAGAATTTGTATTAAAACAAGACCATTTAGCCGACTGTGTAATGGAAAAATATAGACCAGTTTGCTATAATTGATCATTTTAGAGCCCTTAGAGGTTGAACTAGAGCTCAAAGTAAAATACAAACTTGCTTATAATTCTGATATGATTTATATAGTATATTCATTTGCCCATTTTGGAGAATTGGTGACATCATTTTGCGCTACAGAAGTTTCTAATTTCAATTTGGATAAGCCTCTACATGTGATTCAGGAAGGTGAAGGACGTGCTAAGTCAGCCAAGGTCTATCGAAGGTATGATCACTATTATTGCAGAGAGATATGATCTTTTATTGTTTGTAAGTATTATTTTGGCTTGAAAATTTAGCAACATTAATGGATTGATTTGATAAGAACCTGGGGACGTAGGAATTTTGAACCCTATAAATAATTTATGTGTTTTAATCTTTGAATTCATTTTTGCATTTTAGTTTTAGTTAATTTGCAGATTATAATTCAGATTTTTAATCAGAATGCAAAATTTAATAATTTGATCATTTACAAGAAATTGAGTAAATTGGGAAATTGAAAAATCTTATGGTTTCAATGGATAATTGATGTGAACTTTCATTTCACCTTTATTTCAGTTTTGAAACTTGATTTGGATCATATTTTAATCAGATTTAATCATTCCAACATCTTATAAGTTGAGAAATTTCCACTTCCAATTCAGTTTAAATTTTGGAATTAAGAACTTAAGAGATCTTGGTAAACATTTTGAAAAAGTAGTGAAGTTCCTACTGGTGTTTATGGATCAAATTTTGGTATCAGAGTAGTTAGAAAGCAAGGCTAGCTTCTGATTGTGATTTGACATTTGTTTTCAGTTTATTGGTTATCAATATCACTTGATTAGATTGTAGTGTGAAGTTGTGGAATTAGTGTATTTGCAGGAAACCATGGGAAAATTGTCACATAAAGCTAAGATGGAAGAGATTGAAGCCATCAATACTCAAATTCAGGATGAGAATGCATTCCTGAGATGCAAGCTCTATTCCCTTGAAGAACAAATTGCTAGTTTGAAATCAGAGCTTGAATATAAGGATGAGCTCTTGATCAAATTGCAGTGTGGTGAACCAAAGAAGGCCATACCTTCTACTTCATATGCAGAGACTATTAATGAATGCACTATAAGTTATTCACCCATCTTCTTCTTTCCATTCAGATTCAAATTTGAGTAATGATGCTTTTGGTAGTTTTGAACAACACACTAAGGGTATAGGATCCAAATTTTTGATGAAAATGGGCTTTAATGGAAGAGGTCTTGGTCGAGATGGCCAAGGAATTACTAACCCAATACAAGTAGAGCATAGATCTCTTCATGCAGGTTTGGGTTACACTAGTGAGAAGGTGGAAATTGGAGAAACTTCCTCCATGGATAAAGGAAGACAAACTTCTAATAGCAAAGTCTAAGGCCACTAGTAGAGCATGAACAATGTAAGAAGGAAGGTAGACGAGATATTGATATTCCACCTCCTAGTTCCTACACTAGAGTTAGCACTAAATCTTTTGATCCACTTTTTATGTTTAAGAAATTTGGATTTAAAATTCAGAAGATGATGCAATTATTTCCTTGAACTTTTTGTGGGATGCATAACCACAGTGTTGCATTTTGTTGGAAGATACATGCTTTACTTAAGTAGATTGTAGGTGTTCAAGACCATTCTCATCATGGCAAAGCTAGAGAAGGTAAAAGGGAGACCTCACCTAAGAAGGTTGTTTGCACTCATTGCCATAAGAGCGGACATCAGATTGATCATTGTTTTAAACTTCAATCATCTTCACATTTTAAACATGGTAAAACTAAGATGATTTATCAACCTATTAATAAAGTTAATGAAGTTAAATCAATGCATAATGATGTTAAGGAATCCACTAAGGAAATCAAGTTAACTACGCAAAAATTTTGATTAAGTAGATTAATAATGCACTTGTTTGTCAAAGCATTGTTAAGATAAAGAACAAGCTTTAATGATGCATTAGTAGAGTTTGTGAGAACATTTCAAGATAGGTTTATCATTCGAAGTATTTCAATTCTCACCTTATGTTTAATATCTCTATGGAATCTCATATTTATGCTATGTGAATTATCTAAAGGACTTGAACTCATTTGATCAGTTGGAGATAATCGTAGAATTCATGTTGTGGGTTGAGTTAATTTCCTTACAACACTTTCTCATATTTAATTGCTATTTTTAGAATGTATCTATTTTTGGCATATGGATGTATAGATACATTGTAAGACCCTATGGGTACGTTTGGATGTTAGGCAATATGCACTTTGTGTTGTTCACATTTGCTTAGCATATAAGTCCCATACCAAGGAATTGTATTGCAATATGTCCACAACATTTATTGTATGTTTTTAGCATTAACAAACTTGTTTTGTAGTTACATTGGGAATTGTTTTTAGTTTATTGAAAGTTCACCGCTTTACATGATGTGACATGAGCAAATAGTTTTTGGTATGTTGTGATCAATTTATTGGTAGTTACAGATTCATGCCATGTTGTAGGAATTTTTAGTTGAGTTTTGAATCATTTAGTTTTCCAATTTTTATCTCTTGCTATGATTGGGTTCTGTTTGATGTGAGCAGTAGACCAGTTATAATTTTTTAGGAGATAGTAGACTTTTGGAGACCAAAAGCCTCTTTTGTAGGGAGGTGTGATCTAGAGTTTAGTTCAAAAAAGGTTCTAAGTTGTGATGAAACTAATTGCATAATGTAGAGCTCATCGAGAGCTTTCTGGTGCTTTTCGTGGTTTGCAAAATGAGCACTGAATGCTCAAGATATTACTTGTTGAAGTTTTCTTGCAATAAGAAAATAATGAGTGTCAAAAAGTGACATGGCATTATTTTCATGCAACAAGTGGACCAAGCAGATGTTGACATGTGGCAATAAATTTTGTATGGTTGTGCAAAAAAAAATTGGTTGGTGTTTGGTTTGGTTTCAGCATTCGGTCTTTGACAGGCAGTCATATGGAGAACTATGGGCCCCATTATTGGCTCGTTGGGGGCCCTCGGTGAGGGTTGACACACTTGATTATGGAGGGGTGCCTTGGCCTCCATCTCATATTTCATTGCATTCTAATTTTCTTATAAACTATCATATTGTGCCCACCGGATGCATGTGGGATAGTTGAATTGAATGTTTTAAATAGCCTTGTGATATTGCTTTGGTAATTCATTACAATTTATTATTACCAAGCAATCCCCATTAATCCACATGGGAGAAACCAATACTTACCATGAAGGTCCAGCCAACTCATATAGCTGATTCAATCTCAAGATTACATGCCAGATGTATGGAAATCATGACTGAAATGTGTGCCATGTCCTAGTCTGTACAGTTCGTGACATATCTTCCAAATGACCATGTCTTATGCCATGAGACATGCCGACTAGCATTTATGCTAAGGTCAAGGATGGGATAGGCTTGAGGATGCCTAATATGGGTAAGACCCAAACCAAAGGGCAAAGTGTGGCCAATGCCTCGACTAAATCCTTGGAGATAAGGCTTAAAAAAGACTTGATGTCATTTCAAGATCTCCAATGTGGGACTAAATGGCTAAGCATAATCTCTATGCCAAAGTTGATGGGTTTGGAACTCATGACCTATTGAGTAAAAGGATAAGATCCCAACCAACTCACCCATGGGAGATAAGATATAAATAAACCCACGAATTTGTATTAAAACAAGACCATTTGGTCAATTGTGTAATGGAAAAATATAGACCAATTCGTTGTAATTGATCATTTTGGAGCCCTTAGAGGCCGAACCAAAGCTCGAGGTAAACTAAAAACTTTTTTAGAATTATGATACACTCTATAAAGTATATTAATTTTCCAATTTTGGAGAATTGGTGACATCATTTTGAGCTACATAAGTTTCTAATTTCAATTTGGAGAAGCCTCTGCATGTGATTTAATAAGGTGAAGGACGTGCTAAGTCAGCCAAGGTCTTTCGAAGGTCTGATCACTATTATTTTAGAGAGATATGATTTTTTTATTTGTAATTATTATTTTGGCTTTCAAATTTAGAAACATTAATGGATCGATTTGATAAGAACTTAGGGACATAGGAATTTTGAACCCCGTAAACAAGTTCTATGTTTTGATCTTTGAATTCATTTTTGCATTTCAATTTCAATTAATTTGAAAATTATATATTATATTTTTAATTAGAATGCAAAATTTAATCATTTGATCATTTATGGGAAATTGAGTAAATTAGGAATTTAAAAAATCTGATGGTTTTAATGGACAATTGATGTGAACTTTCATTTCACCTTTATTTCAATTTTAAATCTTGATTTGGATCAAATTTTAATCAGATTTAATCATTCCAACATCTTATAAGTTGAGAAATTTATGCTTCCAAATCAGTTTAAATTTTTTAATTGAGAACTTAAGAGATCTTGGTAAACATTTTGAAAAAGTAGTGAAGTTCCTACATGTGTTTATGGATCATTTATTCTGAGGCTGAACAGTTGGTTGGATGATAGGCAAAGTGGTGGATGGTTATGGGCTTGGGATAGTAATCTTTGACCTCTGAGTTATGATTTCACAATTAGGATTAAATACAAGACCATTATTCCTAATACATGTTGGGAATGGTGTGGGACCAGATAGGATAAGTCTTAGTTGCCAATGCACTTGTATGTGGTCACGTGGTAAGAATGAGTTATCGATATAAGGTATAGAAGGGGAAATCCTTGTTTTTTGGTTTTCCTATATGTACTCCCAAGTCAAGGAATGCTTATCCATGTAATTTTGTTGAATATTATTATTTAGTAATAGTCTAGGCTGATTAGTACTTGGTCTAAGATTAATGGAGATGGTATTAACACTACCCCCTACAATATTACCTACAACCCTATTGTAATCATGTGCAACTGCATAGTAGGTTTGTTGGTTATTACCATTCTAACCTTGGTTTTGTCCATTTTTCTATCATTATGGGTTTTTCTACTAATTTTTTTGATTTAATTGGTTTGGCCTTTGATTTTGATATTATTGATTTTGTTGTTACATTGGCTATTGTTATTGTTATTACTGATTATTTTGTTGTTGTTGATTGTTATGTCAAGGAAAAGGGTTTTGATAAATCCTCAAAGTTTGATTGGAATTGGAAGCACCATTATCCAATATTATCTCCTCATTATCCAACATGTTTTTAATTAAATGCTTGATTTGGACACATTTTCATAGATTATGCCTGTTGACCTGATGGTAGTCATAAAATTAATTTTCACAGTACTAATCAAGATAAGGAATGCCTTGTAGATAATGTTTTGGTATAGGCCAACTAATCATATTAGTGGTAGCAAGCTTGTGAAATACAGACTCAATAGGTTCTCCTAGGTTACTAAAGACATGATGCGCAGGAACGGTTCTCTTAGGAGGAGGAGTTTGTAATGGTAAACGCTACTTTATTTTTTTTGTAGGTTTTGGTTGTTATGATTGTGATATTGGTTGGAGAGGTTGATGGGTAGGAGTAAGCTAAATAGGTGGTATAGATGATTTTTGCATAGTTTAGACATGATGGGACTCTATTTCTCTATTTTCTACAATATTCCTATTACAATTGAATTGCCTCAACCTTTCTTGGTTATTGGCCTATGCCAGTTATGATGCTTACTCTTGAATAGGATGTTGATGTTGGTAATTTCTCTAATTAGTAACTTAATTTTGATTAGTTGAATTAAGCTTGATGACTCCTTTATTGATGAGTGCCCACTCAATCAATAAACCTTTATCAATGATCTCTTTGAATGTATGTGCACATTGTAGTTCCAGATGGTAAGCTATCTCACTATGAATTTTTTTAGTAAACACAGTGACTAATTGTTTATCTATTAAACTATGGGTGGAATGACTTGTAAGGGCTCTCCATCACTATAAATAACTTTTGAAACTCTCACCAACTTTTTACTTTGCTTATGTTAATTCTACTATTGAAATATTATGCTTGAGATTATAAGAAAAGTGCTGAAAAAATTTATCAGAAAGATCATCAAAATATATTACTGAATTCTTTGACAACTTTAAAAATCACTCCAAGGCTTATCTAGCCAAGCTCTTTGGAAACAACATCAAAAGGTATATGTCACTATATGCTACTGATTGACATATGACAAAGAATTTGGTCAAATAAACCTTAGGGTCACCTTTCCTTTTGTATTTGTCAAATTTGGGTGGTTCATATCCTAGAGGAAATGGTATCATAAATACTCCATGTTTAATGGATAGGAACATATATCATCTAATTTGAAGTTTTAAGTCTGCTTCCCAATGTGAATGGCAACAATTACATCATTCATCTATTGTAATTCTTGGGATAAGAAACTGGAAGTGATATTGGTTTAGGTAAATGGATGGGAGGTCACAAGTAGGACACTTTGAATAGGGTATGATGGGGATACTTGTTGGGGTATATTTTTTTGGTTAGATAATGGACCAAGAATACGCATATTTGGATTGAGATGTACATAAAATTACACATTTGGTTGTGTGATATTTTGGTTTGGGTTAGTGATAAAGATTTGATTTGGAATATTTTATGGTTGGGATGGATGGATATAACTATAATGTGCATGTTGTGGTTAAAAAGGGACATGTTGTTGACTAATCAAACCTTGCTATTGAGTGGGAACTTGAGGACCAAGACTTTATCTCTAAATTTAGTAACATTTTGAACTAACAATTGTCTAGTAGGTACTTGAGAAACATGGGGACATCCTTATTGCATAAATCCCTATGAGTAAGTGAAATTAGGTTACAGATTTGGCATCTATTGCTGTATAATATTTTCATGTTGTTGACTAGGCATTTCTTGGTTTTGAATTGGCATATTAGTCTATGACTAGAAAGGTATGTTTGTCATTACCTGGTGAGGTGGAACATTAGTTTCCTCTGATTGAGGTGATAATGTATTTGTCCTCTATTATATTGATACACTAGATTATGTTTGCTATTATGGAATAATACTCACTACTTGTTGAGGGGGAGTAGGGTTCGTCACATTCTATCATTGAGGCATGACATTGGCCATTGTTTGATTACCTAATCCTAAAGGTTGTACACTTGAGGAATAAAATGGATGAGGTTGGGGTGTAGAAACTCCTATTCTCTGGTATGATGAACTACTCATGGGATTAACTATAGGTACATGTTGTTGGCTAGTTGTTTATGCATTAGTACCACTTTGATCAAGATTGGACATTGTTTGCACATTGTCTACTATGTTTGGCTCATTATTCAGTGTAGAGGCTAAAGACACTTCTTATATAATAGGGATATGCATCAATTTATCTATCAAAGTGGTTTGTATGAATGGATCAAAAATTGGATTCTCTTTTCCAATTAACTCTATGAATACTCCTATTGAAGGAACTAGGTCAATAAGAGGCTTACTCACCATGTATCTGATTGAAATCATGTGCCAAATTTAGGTAGGTTTGATATTATGTATGCATTTAGTTAAACTGATCTTCCATGATGTTTTTTCCTCAATTGGATATATTAGGGTCTTGATATGTTGTTTGGACTAGATCCATAGGATTGCTAGAAGAAGCTTGTTGATCATAAATGACATTATGGGGCACTCTTACTAGACTTGGTAAATTTTCATGGGGGAAGTCTACTAGAAACTTGGCCCCTACTTCTATGGATCTAACCAAAATCTCATCTTTGTTATCTAAAAAATGTTTTTCAAACAAAAATGGATCATACATGGAATCCATATTACTAGAATATGATTGTTGAAGAACTGGCTCATCCACTATGGGTATTATAGCTAGGTATTGCATGGTTTATTCTTGGTCTTGTTATGAATACAATGGTGTGTTAACTAAAAAGTTAGCTAATGGATATGGGCCTTGTGACCCTAATTGAGTATTATAAGAGGGATAATAATCCATCTCAAAATTATCTACATAGGGGTCTTGCACCATTTATTCATGTACCACTACATTACTAATCCCTGGGTTGTACATGAGTCCACTAAGAGTGTAGGAATAAATGTTGGGATCCATAGTCAATGCTTTATGATAAAAGGTCAAAGATTTATACAAACTCTAAAAAGGACAAAATCTAAAACAAATGATGCCTTCAACTTGGTATAGATTAATCAATAGAATCAAAAGGTTTATGTAAATATTTGTGAGGAAACAAGCTATCACAAAGTATCTAATATTTCACTATTCACACAAAGGTAAGCAAGTGAATGGACCAAAAATTGAAATGCCAAACTCTAAGGTTAAAGTGTTTCAAATCAATCTAATCTAGGAATTTAAAATTTATTAGGTCTTTTGGCCAAACATGACGTCAAAAGCTAGGCTCAAACAAGGCATGTGCTATGACTCTTGGCCAAATGATGTTAAAAGCTAGACTTTTGAAAATAGATGAAAGTTTTTAATCTAACAGATTTGAAACACTTCTAACAAACACTAGGCATTTGAGTCTTGGTTATGAACTTGATCAACTAGGTATAAGGTATGAAACAAAAGTCACTTTATTACTAGTTTTTTCTCTCATAAATAATGGTATAAAACTTGGTTATTTTGACAAATAAGTTTGTTAAAAGTGAGCAGTACAACTGTGCTTTAGGCAAAGGATCACAAAAAGTATACTTGGATTAGTTTGAATTTTTAGGAATAAATTTGGACCTCTATGTGAAAGGGTATATGAAGAAAAATTTGAAATGATTTGGGTAGCATAATGATGTTATACGACCCAAAAGTTATGACAAAAAAAATTGTTTAAAAAACTCTTTAAGGTAAAGATAATTTCCCACAATTTTGACAGCATAACACTACCTTTCTTGAATCAAAATGTTATGGTGTATAGACTTAAAGTGCAAGTGTTTAGCACAAAATGGATTAAGTCTATCAAGTGATTACAATTATTATGAGTCTTAAATCACATTCAACCCAAATTGGAAATTAAACCTAAGTTTCCTCAAGTTTGGGGCAAATGGTGAATCCACTTAACACATCAACCCTATGAACTTGTAAAGGTGCAATTTCAAATTTAGATTATTTTGAAAGGACTTAAACAACTTTGGTAAAGGTCTAGACTTAATTAAACAACATAACTATGCCAAAGTGGATGATATGAATCTCAAGATTTTGATAAACTTTTAAACAAGGCAAATTGATGCTCTCACGTGGGTAGCATAACGCCTCCTTGTTCAATGGAAAATTTGTACTATATGTTTGGTTTGGACTATTTGTTTACACCAAGTTTTTACTTTAAACAAGAATTTAAACTAGGAGAAGACTAACTAATTAATTTCCCTTAGATCCTAAATTGACAAGGTTGCTTGGTATTGCTGGAATCTATCAATATACATCATTTGAGATGATTTTAAGTGTTCATCCAAAAGTAAATGTGCATTATATAGTAGGGTTTTTATACCCACCTTCTCTCAAATGATAGTACTGTGACATGTACCTTGAGGCACACCTTACACCAACATTACTTCCATGACAAGTGAGGATTTATCTAAGATCTAACAAGTTTTTGAATGATCTAGGGGAATCAATTGCACAATGACTTTCATGCAAAACAATGCAAAAGAAAAGCATGGATTTTGGGTCCATATCACTTGGATTGTTGAAAAAAATTCTAGTCTTTTTTGCAAACACTACATCTTGTTGTTCACTCAATGTAGTGCAATGTCCAAAGTGCCACTATGTCCCATGTGCAAATCCAAAAGAGCCAAATGAAATCAATTCTAGGAGATGAAACCCTAGGTCAAAGCTTCCCTAAAAAACTTGTGGGAGGTGATGAAGTCCCCCTCGCAAGCCAATTTTGCATAAAAATAAAGAAAGCATGAAAGTAGAAAGACTTTAGGGTCATTTTCAATATCACTCAAACTTTGACAAGTTTTTGGGGAGTGCTTTAGATGACTTTATTTCTAAGCCTTGGACTAGGCTACTTGCAATAGGAATGGTGCTTTTAATTCTAAGGATTCCCTATAGGGGACAACTAGAAGACCATACACACAACATTATTCTTTTTGCCAAACAAAATCTGATTAAACAACTATTGCAAACAAGAATTGACAAGTATGTTTAATTTTAAACCCAAAATGAAAGATTTGGTGGTGTTCATTTGACCCCTTGGTCTTAGTTGCAAACTTTGAAAACATTCACCAAAAACATCTAAATTCTTTGTTAAACACCAAAACAAGGTTCATAATTTATTTTTAAGCATTCAAAGGTGATTTAAACATGTTTTAAGCAAATATCAAGCTTGGTCCTGTAGCAAAAATGTTAGCATGTCCTTTAGATTTGAAGCTCTTTTTGGTTTAAAACAATAAACTTTGGAAAAATAGCTTTCAAATCTATGTTTTTGGAAAAAAACATAGTGACCAATGACAATTATCTACAATCGATGTTGTTTACTTGGGATAACTGAGATATAATCGATGTTGGTTTTGCTAATTGATGTTGGTTAAGCTATATAATTAATGTCAGTCTTAATTTTTGATGTTGGTTACTATGTAAAACTGTGGCAAATGAAAAATGACAAAATAAAGTTAGAAAATCAATTTGCACAAGTTATAAGGGTCCAAATAAATATTTTAGATTTAAAAAATGATCTTCTTCAAGTGTGAGATACATCATGTCCCACCAAGTGTGCCATTATGTGATCTAGGAATTTAACTCAAGAGAGGATGGTTAGTATGGTGTTAGTTCCAAAATGAAATAAACACACTAATAGCATAACATCTATAGGCCTAGACACTAGGGAGAGCTTATTTAACAAAATCAAATGACAAACACAACTAAAAATTAAGGAATGAAAACACAAGAATTCATTCACCTTCCTTGGATGTTCTAAATGCCTTTATAGTGATGGTTTGCTTGGCTTGTGCTCATAAAGTCCTTATAAATGCAAGCTTGAATACCTCCATCTCTCCTTGGCTCTTTTGGCTTATGGCTTGGCTTGGCTTGGAATCAATTTAGCATAGTAACACTATTAGCAATGGCTTCTTGAAGATACTTGTGAATTATAACTTTGCACCAAAATAGCTTAAAAATGATATAGTAAGGCCTCCTATTTATAGATTTTTGAATTTGATCATAATCAACCTAAACCATCCATCTCAAGATTGAGATGTGTGGTTGAGGATTAATTCAATTTTTGGAATTAAGTTTGTAATTATCCTAATAATGACATTGGAATAAGGGGAAATTAAGAGACATGGATAGCATCATGGAAGGCATTGATGAGGCATGGGAGGTATGAATCCTAATATTTGTGGCATTTATGGCCTAGGGATGTCTTCCCAAGAAATGAGGTCACCTGATGATGCAGATATTCAATATTCATTTCCAAAAATAAGTATTCAACAAGTTTCCATGGAATTATTAATTAGGCCTTGATTTTGGTTAATTAACTCTTAAGCATGATTAAGCACTTTGTGCACAAATTACTTAAATTGATCAGAATGCCTTGTTATTGGTTTAAAATTTGACTGGATTGGAATTGGAAGGTGATGTTAGATGCATTGGAACCATATTCCCGTTTAGGATGTTACCAAAAATAAATAATAAAGGCACATGTCTTGTGTATAATATTTTATAGGAAAGAGCAATCCAAAGCACCTAGGTACAAAATTGGCATTTTGACTCGAAATGAACTTATCAAAGCTAGCTAGCCCATAAATTACATTACCCCATTTAATGATACCCTAGCCAAAATTGGAACTTGAATATATCAATTCCACATCATTTAGTGTGTTTTAGTGTTTTTAGGCCAAATTTTGTGTTTTAGGTGGAAATTAGCCAAAAGCTTGATTGGAGGTTATCGGTGGAAAGATTTAGGTGTCTACACTTTTTAGATGCATGCATTTTAAGGATAGTTTGCATCCTACACAAAGGTGAGTATTTAGACCTATGACTAATACAAATTTATAAAATGTTGGGAAATGATTGAGCTAAGATCATCTTTGAGAATGATGGTACATGCATAAATTCAACATAATTATTTTTTTGTAATAAAAAACATATGGAACATTATTTTAAAGGAAAGTCAAATATGTCTGCAAAACCAAATTATTGAAGGGTATGGTAGTTATTTACAACCTTATCAATCATGGTAACATCGTATAAACCCTTCCTATATTGTAAGTAGGATAGTTTTTTTGTAGTCATGGTTATTTAATGGTAATATTGATAACCAAAATAACTAATAGGGAAATATTTACCATACAAAACCCAAGGGAGTGACCAAACCCATGCCATACATCCTCAATATAGAAGTCATTATATGGTTGTCTTATTATTGACATTTGGATGAATGAACAAATTTGGTGGAATAAAAAGGTGACATTCATGGGGAGAGGTTTTTTTTACAAAGGTTTTACACCCTTTTTTTCAAAATTTCCATGCCTAAAATGCCTTGTCACGGTACCAAAGCAAAAGGGAGTACGCTCTTTGTCACACAAAGGGAATATGCGCTTTGTGGGCCTAAAAGAAAATATGCCCTTTTTGGTTTTCACTATTATTTTTCAATTCTTGATAAAATCCATAAATTATTTTTTTTCCTTGAAGGATCTCTTGCATTTTGAAGAGGATGTGTGTACTTTGGATCTACATCCTACTAGCATAATTAAACATTTTGATTGTAGTTTTAGGTATGTTGATTGTTAAAGTTTAATTTAGAGCTTTGAATTTATATGTTTTAATGAATATGGTTTTGAAATCAAAATTTCATTGAGTTTTCTCACATTTAATGATAAAATTTGTATTTTTATATATCTAAATACAAAATTCAATGGACCCAATGCATGAAGAAAACATAGAACAAAACTGTGACCAAAGCCCTCAATAATTTGAATTCATAAAAGAAGAAGCCAAATTGTAAGAAAAATACAATATAAAAAACCACTAATTGCAAATTATTATCAATAGATTATGTCACTCTGCAAGTAATATTGGACACAATTCACTTGTGAGTACATTGGAGGATGTGTTTAATGAAGTGGGAAATGTCACTTCATAAATTGATGAAATATTGCATCAAATAGAGGTCCTCAAATAATATTATTCTGAGAAATTATCATATGATGAAATTAAAAAATAAAAATAAAAAAATAAGGTGTGATTCCTTTGTTTCTCAATCCTATAACAAACCAACCACCACCAACAAGTTGTAACATATTAGTATTGATTGGTGTGTTCACACGGAGAAAAAAAAGAAATTTTGGGATAGGTGGTAGATGGTGTTTGATGAGCCTCCATGTAATAATAATGAGGTTCCATTATAATTTTTGATAAAAATTTATTATGATTCTATTTTATAATAAATCTCAAATTTTTTGACATGAAGGCCTCCCAAGGTAGGGGATGTGGGTCCTCATTTGATAGACCTAGTGTTAGGTGGTACCAAAACCACCCTAACCAAGTCTAGAGAAATAGAATGACAATAACACATGCTTATATACCTAAAAAAATTAATTGTACCACATAGATGGACACCCTTGAAGTATTTATTAGTATCACACAAGTTATGATTGACCATGGGATGCATATATTGAGGACTTATACATAGGATCTAGGTGGTAGGACATCTAGTAGTGTTCCTCCCATTATTATTTTGAGTGGTATTGGTACTAGTACCCCTCTTATTATTGGTGATAGTGGTATTGGTGATAGTTTATCTCCTACTAATAGTCATCTTATAGTTCATGAACATCACATCATGTGGAAGTGTATCAAACCTTTTGTTTAGGTGTGACATACATGGGATAATTCTATTGAGACTAGAGATAAATTTGTGTAGCACACCAATACCTAGTAATATATGCCATTTACATTAGCTTGATCATCTTTAGACAATAACACAAAACATTATATTTATTTTCTAGTTTCTTCAGTACCGTAGGACACTAACACACCTAAATATATGCCATTTGGAGTTACTTTAGGATCTTATAAGACTAACTTGCTATAGTTTAAGTCACTTGTAGATTCTTCAACACCTCATGGCATTAAAATGATAGAATTTATGCTATATGTAGTTACTTCACCACCTCCCCTCAACACATGTCATCCTATTATGTAAGACTTATCTTCTTCAACATCTATATTTGATACATATGTTAAATTTTAATTAAAGCTTGTTAATGTTTATAAAAGAATATTAATTTTATTTTTTAGTACATGTTTACTTAAATAACTAATATTTAACTTAAAATTTCATTTATTTATTGTGTAGATCACTGATATCTTAGGTACCTCAACTACCTTAGATTCTATTTTTGAGGCCACAATCAACACTGGGGTACCCTACACTTAGGTTTATAAAGTTATAACTTACATAAAGGTTGATATTTAATGTTAAATCATAACTTGGTGTATTATGCCTAAATTTTTTTTTAGTGATATATATTTATCCAATTAGTGTAGTTATTGAATTTTTTTTATCACTACGTATTTGTCATAAGCATATCATTCCAGATAGAGTTTAAACACACTCATAAGTGTAGCATATTTGTGTTTAATTTTCAAGAAGTATTTTATTAAAATATTGTAACTCTATAAGATGAACTACATTTAATCTACATTTAAAATTGTACATATGTTTCTTTATTCACTAGCATTGATATCTCAAATCCTTGTCTTAAGCTAAAATAGATAGGAACTCAACTTAATGTAGAAAACATTATATCAACAAAATATTTATTTGATGTAATTTGATCACTAAAAATTTCCCTATAGGGATTCTTGTGCTAACAACCACATCTTTATGCTTGTTATCTAAATGTATTCATCTAAATAATTATTTTATTTGTTATTACTAGTTGGTTGATTCATTATGATATCAGTAACTTGCATAGTTCTAGGCATCTAAAAAACTCATGCATGGTTTTTCAATTAAAAGGTCACTTATTGGTGCAAAAATCCCAGCTAGAAGACTTATCTTACAATCCGAAGGTCCTTAAATATTTTTGTAACTTTGGTATCAAAAAAATACATGATCTTATTTTTCATTGGTTTCATAGTTGATGCAATATAATATGGGTACCCCACATGGATTGGAACAATGTCCACTATCTCCCTTATAACACTTGATTTAGAGATATAGACTGGTGAGAACACATAGTAAAATTTTTTTTAGATTCAAATAATGATAATATATGTCCTATTTATATTTTTTTGCACATCTAGATTGAATGATATATGTATGGTCCATAGGATTATCCATCACAAATATATTTGTGATCATGTAGCCTTTCGAGCCCTTAATTTTGAATTAATTTGTCTAATTACTTTTTGTAGACAAGTAGCATGGGAGAGATATTGAACGGAAGGCCATGATGCATAAGACCATGACACAACAGAAGAAAGTCACATGGAACAAATAAGCATGATACATATATAACCCTATAAAATAGGACTTAGATATTAGTGAAATACTTGGGGAAGGTGTATAAAGTGGAGATGGTTATAGAGTAGTTCACATGAACTTTGGAAAAGAATAAATCAAGTGCACATCCAACATTGGCCCACAGGATGATAGGCGATCAATAACGAGGATCTATCATAGAGAGAGAATATAGGGGTAGTTAGGCCCAGCTCCTTAGAAATTCATTGTAAGTAGATTACAATGACTCAATTCTATTAATGATCATTGGTGAGTCATCTTGTTTGTATTTACTTATATAACTAAATGGTCAAGGTAGGTGATGTATAAATAACCCTTTATTTTAATTAGTGTTAATTTTTATGATTTTTTTATCATTGTAATTTTGGAATCATTATAATCTTCACATAACTTATGAATGTAATGAAAGGAATCTTGTGTTGATGAAATACTTGTGTACATCTTTGTATGCTTATAATGGAGTTAATACTATTTGTTATCAGTTTGTGCCAACTTCTTTCTATTTTTCTAGTTAAGTGATGAATGAATAGTTAATAATTAGATATGGAACTAAAGATGAGTTTAGGACTAAGTGATTTTTCAAGTACCCTAGCTTAGTAAATTAGATGAGTACACCTTCGCATGATAAAACCAATAAGAACTAGTCTTAAGATGCATGATTCATGTGAGCACATGATAACCATTTATTGCATGATATGTTGACATACTAGCTTATTGGAACTCTTATTTTATTAGGCACACAACTAGGGAAATGATATGCTAGACTAAAGGAAAAGATCCCAATATTTTGGTTCTATTTTCAAAACATGTAACACTTTTTTGCACAATGGTAGGAAGATTCTCAAGTAGTTATATCTAGAGATTGTCAAATGATGGGTTACTAGAGTATACAAAAATTTCACATTAGAGTTTCTTAAACCAAAATTTTATACAAACACATGGGTATAAAATGACCTGTAAGACTCACTCTATGAATTTTTATTTGTATAAATGCTTGTTCACCTTCATGCTTGGATTTTGGTGCATGCATAAGACCATTTAAAGAACTATATATGGAATAATGTCTGGTTATTAGAGTGTCAATTAGCCTTAGCAATATTGGGATTGACTTGGAGATGTGAAATGGATGTTTGGTAGTGAGTAACATTAAATAGTTATATTTTGGAATACACAGTCTCAACATACTCTTATCTAAAGAAAGCATAGTTTCACTTCCTCTTAGAGCTAAATAGAAGGTATCTCAGGCATTTTTCATTTGAGATTAATAATATTATAGTTGATTCTAAAATTAAAAGATTCTACATGGATGGCTAAACTCTCTCTCACATGGGTAATGTATTTAGTAAGGAAATAAAGGGGCGCACTTTGTTATAGTATTGTTGGTTTAGCATGGTAGCTAGTCATCAAGAGTTGTGGAAGTACAAGTATGATGACGCTAGGTGAAGGGCTATGATTGAAATTCATCCAAGGAGGGTTTGAGATAAATTAGGAAGTGTCATGATGATCTTCAGGGAGGCAGAAAGGCATAATGAGGACTCTTAAACCACATGAATACACCCAACACCAACATAGGTACGCATGACAGAAAAAAGTTAAGCATTAGTGACTGAAGAACCCAATTTGTATAGGTATAATTCCCAACCCATAGTGCATATTCATGCCCTTGAGTTAGACAATGTTATTTTATGAAATTGGGATACATATGGTGCACAATCAAAGAATGAACATGTTAAATATACTTGTGAAAAACAAGACCAAGGTAGCAATTTATTATTAATTTCCTTTCCATTATAAGATAATCATATGGCTTAGTTTAGAATGCCTAGTGGACCAAGCATAGTCAGTGGGTAGAGTACTAACCCATCCATATTTAATCAACCTAATTATGTGCCTAATGCATTACGCACTTCTATTATTGTAGGAGGCATAGAAGGTGATATCAGTGGTGGTTTGGCTAGAAAATCTAGAGGTGGTGTAGGAGGCATTGGTAGACCTCTCCCACAAGGTCTAGGAGAGAATAGAAGTACATCACAATAGGATCTATTTACATCATCTATCCCACCCACTATTTATTATGCTATGATGTTCCATTTACCTAAGTATCATGGTGTGTAAAATATATGAAACCATGTTCACAAGTGTTAAATTATCTGGTGAGTGTGTGGAATTACTTCTACCAAATAAAAGGCAACTTAATTTTACACTAATGTTTTAGATTGAACACAAGTTGAAATGTAAGTTTGATCTACAACAAATTATGGTGGATTAAAAATAACTAAAGGTAGATTTTCTCCAATAATATGACATCTTAGAGTTTAAACAACAAATCATTGCTACCCTAAAGGACATTAATCAAGAACTAATTGAGAGTGTTCATGAGTATGATACACATTTTAAGATACTTATTTCTAATTTTTATTTTAATATAAATGCAACCTAACATGCCTAATGGTTCATAGGAGGATTTTTCTTCCCTTTTGATGCACATTGTCCCATAAGACTTTCACTAACCTACTTGAGGCCTTAGAAGCTAGACTTCATTCCAAAGCCATTATAAGCATAGACATGGAGATTAGTCTCTTTATGGAAGCTTAGATTGCTATTATGGCATCTCAATTAGATAAGATCACTACAAATAGTATTCATGATAATCACAATGGTTTGTGGTGTGTTGACTATGAATCTAAAGGTCACAATAGGAATAATTTCCCCAAAAAGAGTATTTGTACTATGGTGAATAAATCTTATGAGATTTTAAAATAAGACCATGATGTGAGGGATTACCCTTGCTTCAATGTACTACACAATCAAAGGTAACCTCATAGTGTAAAATAAGCAATGTATATACTCATGATACCACTAATTGCCACTTTATTAGTGATATTCATAAAGTGCATGCATATGGTATTCGTTAGACTTATGTTTCCAATAACCAAGACAATAGAGAAGGCTGGTCTTATAGAGGTCATGGTCGTGGACGTAGAGGTGGTCATTTTCTACCTAAAACCTACTACAAATGTGGATCCGTAGAGTATTACCAGCATAACTAACTACTTTATCTATTATGTGTGTTTTTTAAGAATGAGCATCATCTTGAAGAGTGCCTAGAATTATATATTACCATCACAAAGGATAAAAATGAAAAGTGTGTTGGAATGATATGAGTTGAAAACAATCTAACTACTTAATGGAGACTATGCCCTACTACTCTAACCGATCCCAAGGTTAACATTAATACATAAAGTGGTGCTCCTTCCCAATATATGTCAAAACCACTCACTGATAAGGTTCAATGGGAGGATCCTTGTGTGAATCATTATATAGATGCTTAACAATATAAGGAAGTGTTACACAACACAATGACTTAGATATGGGAGTTATAAGGTGAGATTCAATTCCTTAAGGATATAGATGCTGATACACATGCTAAAATGTATAAATATTTATATCTTCATGACGCATCATGTGTTGAGTTCCATGATTTATGTAATTGACTTATTTATGAAGGCATTTTTCCCTTTTCTCAAAATTGGCTAAGTTTTCAAGAACCAAAGCCTACAGTGGATCGTCAGTTGAACCATGCATGATGACAAGAGACTCATATCTAACCTAGTATGTAGGGTGATAAGAAAATCTTGGTAAATAAAACTACTAATGAATGGATCATTTAGGATATCCTAGTCGATAATGGCACCAAGGTAAATGTACTCACTAAGGATGATTGGATAAATATGGTAAGCCCTACTTTGTAACCCTCTCCTCATGTGTGTGTTCATGGATAATAAGACTCATGCACTTTCTATAGGAGTTATTATGGATGCCACCATAGAAATTTTAGGTTTCACTTTGAAGACTAACTTTGAATTAATTAAGTTGGCTGAAGTTGATGATTTTCTAGTTCTTTTGGGTCATTCTTGGTTTTATACGAATATTGCTAACTTGAGCTTCAAAAAGCACTACATCAGTTTTGAAAATGATGATCAATGCATCATAATCCCATTAGACCATGATTAAGGACCTCTTTTTGTTGATCTAGTTAATTTTGAAAAGGAAATTAATCATATCTATAATGTCATAGTTCAAGTAACTAAATGCCTTAATCCTAATCTAGATGGCATATTACATTAGGTGCACACATAGTCTATCTATGACACTACCAATAATGTTTATGACTATTTGGATCATAGTGCTTATGATATTACAAGAATAATTTTTGGTGTTATTGGTAGTTGAGAAGAACCTCTGTGAAAGTAACCTAAATGCCATAAGTTTATTCACCTTCTTCATGGATGTATTATGGTTGTGCTACCCATGTGGTTAGGAAAAACTCCTAGATTTCATAGTCAGATACAAGTATGAGAGTATGTATAGTGGTTAGAGGCTTTTTATATATTTTATGATGAAAGGATGTGCACAATTATCCATATTTTAATGGAATAGTTGCTCAATGGTGGGAAACACACCATCATAATTTACTAACTTGGGACCTAGTTTGCACTACTATGAACCATCATTTTCATCAAGATAATTACATTCAAAAAACATTAAGTTATGATGGTGTTAGTGATCCATAAGTTCATCTTGAGGCCTATGAAAACATGTGGACTGAAAATGAGACATTTTTTCCTGAGTATCTATGGGTTCATACATTTGATGGTACTCTATCCACCTAGGCTAGAGCATGGTATATATATGGAGAAAAAAATTTGGAGACAAATTCTTGGAGTATCCTTCAAAGTAATTTGATTTAGGCACTATCTTAGTCATATCCTTAGATACATTTAGACCTGAACTTGCAAGCCATGTATCACACTATTGTAGGCAATCCTGCACCAATTAAAGATCGCATAAGAAATATTCATGGCATGCATGAGGATAGATAGAAATTTTTCCAAGAATATGATATAGAATCTTTATCTTCTTCACCACTCGAATCTCAACTAGAAAATGCATTAAGGGAATAGATTCAGAAAGGAAAATAGAAGGTTATGTACCAAGTTGACTAAGGTCCCATTTTTGACATGCTATATCTTTCCATTGATCACTTGTCTTACATATTGAGTATAGAGATAAAAATGTCTGAGACACCATAAAAAATGACAAACATCCATATTTAGAGCCACTTTAGATGATCCAGTGTAATATTGGCACAAAAGATGCATCTAACATGGACATTATGGGAAATTATTAGTCTTATACTAAGATCTTCAATGTTTTTGAGATATTAATAGAGTATCAAGATGTTTTTCCATAGAATTACATATAAATGAAAGGAGTGAAATATTCATTGGGTAATATGCACTTCAAGTTGGTAGAGGGTGATCGAATCATCAGGAAGAGACCTTATCATATTTATCCTAACTTATGCATTCAATTTAAGGAGGAGATTAATAGTATGTTGTGCACTAGATTTATCACTCCTATTGATGAGTCTAAATTGGTGAGCCCCATGGTAATTAGTATCAATAAGGATAATTGCATTCATGTTTTTGTAAACTATTAAGCACTCAATGCTACATACATAAACAACCATTTTTTATGACTTTTAATGAGGAGATATTAGAAAGAGTTAATGGGTATGAGATTTATACCTTCACTGATGGTTTTTCTAGATATCATTAGGCCCAAATCATAGAAGTAGATAAATTAAATACCACTTTTGCAACTAAATGTGGTTCATTCACTTAAAACATGATGCCCTTAGGATTGAAGAATGCTCTAGTCATGTTTTCCTAGATTGTGATCAGGGATTTCAAATATTTTACTCATAAATTCCTTCAAGTATATTTAGATGATTAGATCATCTACAATTTATTGTCGGACCATTATGTTAATCTTTCACTTATGCTTGAGTGCTTTCTATACCTTCAAGTTTATTTAAATCTAAAGAAGTGTGTTTTTTATACCTTATTTGGAAAAAATTTAGGTCATGTTATTTATCATGATGGACTCTTAGTGGATTTGGCCAAGATTGAAATCATTCTTTGCCTTCCAGAACCAACCACCCAACATGAGGTTTGTGCCTTCCTAGGACAGATAGGATACTATCTGAAGTTAGTTCAAGGTTATCCTAAAGTTACAATAACACTAGAGTAACTACTTAAATAAAATGGTCAATTCATATGGACTGACGACCACTAGCAAGTATTCATCACACTCAAGGACAAACTAATTACTTCCCCCATGCTCTAGTTTATAGAATGGACAATGGCCTTTCATGTGAATGTTGATGCTTTAGGCATGGAAGTAGGCATTATTCTTGGTCAACCTAGTGTGGGTGATATTAATCATCCTATCTACTTTTCCATTTGGAAACTTACTTGAGCTAAATAGAATTATTCAATTACAAAAAATGAATCCCTATATATGATATATGTGCTTAAAAGTTTCCATCAGTATTTGATGTACACCCCATTCATTTTATTTATGGAGCTTGAAGTACTAAAATACCTCATGAATAAATTGGTGTTGCATGGATGCATTTATCATTGGATTGTGATTTTTTAGTCATTTTAGTTCTCTATGATGGTGAAACCAAGTAAGTCTAATTTTGGACCTGATCATTTATTGTGCATTAAATTTGGTGAACCAATGCATGCCATTGAGGATGACCTACATGATATATAACTTTTTCAAGTCATGTGCATGCTCAACGAATTAGAGGACATCATAACTTTTTTTTAATATAGGTTCAACACCACCTTATCACTCAACAAAAAAATTAATTGGTTATTTGTGTTGTTCCCTTATAGCTCATTAGGGGCGAACTTTATAATATTAGACAAGATGACGTATTATGCCACTATATCATGTAGCATGAGCATGCTAAAGTTATTTAGGAGGTTCGTGAAGGTGTCACAAAAGGAAATTATATTGGTGATGCCATAACATGAAAGGTTATATTAGTTAGGTTAGGGTGGCCTACTCTATTTAAGGATGTTAAAGCTTATATGTGCCAATGTGATATATGTTAGTGTGTGAGAAACTAAATTGAGGGGATGTTATGCCTCTTCATATGATCTTGACTCATGAACCCTTTGATAAATGGGTTGGTTGTTTTTTTATCACCATTACTCTAGTAGGGAGGCATACTAAAGCATGTTATGTCATTATATCCACTAACTACCTCACTCACTAGGTTGAAGTAGTGCCAATCTAGGATTGTACTACTACTAGATTTTTTAAGAGATTATTATTACAAGTTATGGATGTCTATTATATTTGAATAGTGATCAAGGAACTCTTTTCCTTAATGATACCATCCACATCCCTTTGGCTAAGTTCATGATTGTGCACCATAAGACTAAACCTTACCATCCTCAGGCCAATGGTACAACTGAAGTGTTCAATAAAATATTAGGCCATACATTGACAAAGATTTTTGATATCAGTTGCACTGACTAGGATGATCATGTTTACGTGGTATTAAAAGGATATCAAACCACATATAAATTTTTGAACAATATTACCGCCTTTAATATTTTATTTGGTGATGAAGCTATTCCCCCAATTGAGTCCCTTGTACCTTATTTACATATTGCATGTGTTGGTTAGTTGGATGATGAGGGATATTTGGAAGTGCACCTTGATGCTTTGATTTAATTGGATGAAACCTATTATCTAGTGCATTAGAGTCAAGGAGTGTAGAAGTGGAAATAAAAGGACTGTCATGATCAACACCTTAATAATAAGAATTTTATTCAGGTATGCAAGTATTGATTTATGATTCCATTTTTGTGCACCATTCAAGAAAACTTCGCATCCATTGGGATGGTCCATTTATTATTCATAGTATTCATCCCATAGGCACATGTAAGTTAAATTAATTGGATTGCCAATTTATTCTAGGATATTTCAATGGTATTCAACTTTGCCCCTACTATTCTAAGTGATGTTTAGTTTAGGATTTCTATTTATTTTCAATAGGGCATGGCATTGGTTATGTGCCCTTGGTTAGGTTTAGATCAACACTTGGTTCTTTTTTATTTTCTTTGTCATGTCATGGAGGACCAAAAACATATTTTAGTGCAAGGATAAGATGTGTTAAATAATTAAAACTACATACCACCAAGGAAATGGTGGAAGGGATTACAAAGGGAAAAATGGGCATGTAAGTAGAAATGTGTGAGGACAACTAGATACATAGTATGTGGTTCATAACAACTATGAAGATTCAATATAAATAAAGGAGGTTCCATTATATGAAGAGTCAAGATAAATAAAGGAGGTTCCCTCCTTGGAATGTAATTTTTTAAAATTATTTATAGTTGTCATGCACTTCAAAAAAAGTATAGGATGGGATAAATTGTTAATATGAGAAAATTAATTATAATGGAAAGTGTACCAAATGTACATCATGGAAATACTATTAGAGGCATTAAATTCATGAAATGATGGATGAATTAATGGGGATGTAAATGTGTATTACCCCTCAAAGCTATTAAAAGTTAACCAATCATCATTTTTTACACTTTATTATTAATAATTTGTGAATTTATAAAGTCAGAAGAGCATTTTCAAGCTACCAAGGAGCATTTATCAACTTTCAATGACCAATTTAAATATTTTTAAGCAAGACAATCATGGTGAATATAAAAACTGGTGGAATAGTGATTAGGGAAGTGCATATTAAAGGAGATATAGGTGACATGTGTTAACATCTACCTTGGGAAAATGTTTTAGTAATGCTTAGGTGTTGGCCTCAGTGTAAATTTGGAATATCAAGAGGAAATTGAGAAGAGTGTGGTGGCACCACTTGAATATAGGAATAAATGCTACACAATGAATATAAAAATTCTTTACGATATTGCCCTTAGATTGGATATGTGATTGGTTATGGCAAGGTTTGGAGGTGTGGATATATGGAAAGAAATGGACATGGCACACTTTAATTTTTCCCATTGGGTAACCCTTAGGGTCAAGTATAATTGGTCACAATATTTTGCTAAGAAAAATATTATAGATGCAAATAAGGCCCACTACCTTCCTAACCATAAATTTACTTAGGGAGATATTTTTTTTTTGGTGTTTGATGAAGTTGGATAGATACTAGAGTACACAAGTGGTTATTTTAAAAGGGTGTACTCTATAGATAACAAGTCCCCTATGGAAAGGTTTAAATCATTCACATGTCTAATGCTATAATCCCTTCTCATAAAGCTAAGATGAATGGCTAATATTATGGAATGAAGGAATACTTTGTAAATAAGTGGTGTATTCCCAAATACTTACTTTATTAACTAGGAGACCAAGCTTTATTTGCATTAAAGAAACATTTTTATCTAGTGCGCATCTAGATGAGCCCCTTAGATGACTTGTCTATATGGCTCAAGTTGCCATATGCTTTCAATGCAAGGTATTTTATGAATGTCATAAATAATATATATGATATGTGTCCATTGAATATTGATACTAAAAATATTAATGTTGATAATCATACTCTTCATCGAGTACATGTTTATCTAGGGAAGAAGGTATATAGAGAGAAACTAGAGTCGAATAATACCGACATAAAGGTTAAAAAAAATTTGGTTAATATATTCATTTATTATTTTATATGTTAAATCCATAGAAGAAGACATCAAGGAGTGTTGATGATAAGAAAGAAACTTTAAAACCCCACCAAAGATTGGGAAGTACTAGAAGCATAAGAGGTTGGGGTACGATGCTATCACTAGCACTCAACCTAAATAATCTAAGTGGTAATAAAATACTCCTTCACCACCAAAGTATAATGTGCCTATAGGACAACTAGAAGGCCTTGATCTCATGATGTAAACATTTTTTATTAAGAAATAATATAATTTATCACATAAGGATGGTGACCTTAAATAGAAGGTAGTAATTCCAAAAGTGACACTAGAAAGGCTACCTTCCCTTGAAGAATAGGAAAAATGAGAAATCATCCTGAAACCAAATAATGAACCCTCACCAATGAAACATGAATGATATACCCTTGATGAAACACAAGTGAATGTTGAGAGTTCCATTGGTGAAGAGGGGGACAACTTAAACACAACTTTGAGCATAAGTAGTCTTGATGTAGGTACAAGTCACCAAGAAGAGGACCTAGATGTAGAAATACTTGAGTAAGATTCTCTAAAGGGAAAGAACTAAATGATGAATTTACATAGTAAAGGTTTGTGGCTATCAATGTAACTATGACCCTTCACACTTAATATCAATAAGGTGTGCCAAAAAAGACTTATTTATGTGGTAATATTTCTCTAAAGAGGAATTGATCAAATAGAATCAACTATAATTGTCATTTTGTAATGATATATCTAATGAAGAGTGCCAATGTAAACTCCCTTCAAAAATCATAATTTGGGCACTAAGAGAGTTGGAACTTCTTGACACACTTTGGGTGGATCCCTAGATGTGCACAATGTCTCAGGAAAGAATGATGCTATTAAAATTTGATCATGAGGTAGTAAGGTATAATGCCTTGTAAGAATTTGATGTAAAGTGGCTCTAGAAGAAACATCAAGAGGTACTTGTTCTCTATCATATGAATTTTGCAACAAAGATAAAACTTGAAGAGGAGTTAAGAGAGTTCAAGTAGTAATTAAAAACAACAATGATAGCTATAGTAAAGACACTAACACTTTACAACTATATTTTGGAATAGGATCTAGCCCTTGTAGATAGAGTACCTCTTACTAGAGAGGCAATTGATAAGTTGGGAATCCTAGTATAATTATTGTTGAAGAAATATAAAAACCAACCTAATCCCAAGAATAAGAAAAATTGGTTGACAAATTAATTTATTGAGGTCATAAAGGTATTTAAGATCTTTTTGAATAGATTTGGTGATATGGTTCCCATCCTTGATGTAGGTTTTTTCTAAACTGATATGACCTAATAAAATTTTAGAAACACAACTTTAAGTAGAGGAACTTCAACACTAGTAGTTAGCCTTGAATGCATTGATAATCAAATATAGATCTGAGCATGCTAAATCATTAAAATATGTGTATCCCCTAGATAACCAAATAAGCACTCCCACCAAGATTTAAACTCTAATTTTTAGCACACTGAGGATATGTTTTGACAGAGGTCATTTTTCTATAATATATTCATAAGGATGCTTCTATATTACTTGAGAATTTAATCATTCAAGAAAGTGACTATCTAGATCAAATCAAGGAGATGAAAAGCCTTAAGGAGGTCATCAAATAAATCACTTCCAAGATCCAAAATTCATTGAATCATTGGTAGGGAGTGAAGAGATAGGTTAAATAGTTGGGACATGAGATTTTAGTAGAGGTACTTGAACAAGAATGATATTGGGCCCTCAATTTTGAATAAATTTTGGCTAAGCAATTTTTGAATATAATCATGTTGGAATAACAATGAATAATAAGGGATTTAAATACATCTTTGAAAATTTTTAGAAATTTATTTATCATTTATGAACTATCAAATCAATATAGTGAACTAAAAACACATCAAGAACCATTTATATCAGCATGAGACAAGAGCATAACACATAGAACACTTATTTGATTTGGAAAAACTCAAATGGTATAAAACCCACTGATATATTAAAATGGACTATATTATTATAAGACAAACTTCAAGATTTAGTGAAGCACCAACTTCACATGGAGCACCAACCCCAACTAGTCAAGTACCCACTTGACTCAACTTTAGAAAGCAAGTAGGAACCAACCCCCTAGATGACTCAGAACCAACTAATCCACCTGATTTATTTTATTTATTTCAATACACCTTGTTTCTCAACTAATTTATTATGACCACCTCTTTAGCTTTTCACACTCTTAGTTCTCTCAAATTGCCTTTTAGGCTCCTTCGCTCAACTATGTCTCTTCAAGATGGATTAGGTCATTTGACCTTGATAGTAATATATATTACCCTTATTATATATTCATGATATTTTATATTTACCCTTATTATGGTATAAAATACCTCCTTTATCTTATATCTTCCACTTCAACTCACTCATACTCTAACTAGTCAATTAGGTCTATTAGGCCTTGTTTTTATAATAGGCTCTTGCTCATACACCTCTTGGTAATACATATATAATTTACCACTTATATTATAAATAAAATAGGCCGTATTACATTCAAAAAACATGAATCAAACATTATAATATTTTGGTCATATCATATATGACCAAAACTTCTTTTAGGCCTTAAGGAGACCTAATTCAATTAGGCCTTCATTAGCACACGTTATCCTTTGATCTTATTGGACCACTTTAAAAATTAAAAAACATTATTAAAACTTCATATTAAACTCAAATATACCAATAATAATCTCATTTTAGGTTCATGACACATTTTAGCTCCAACCACCACTTGAAACATGCCATTAGTAATGTTCACAATTAAGCCTGTGCATACCCAAAAAGTTTGTCTTGAAATACTAAAGATAAAAAACCAATTAGATAAATAAACATGGTAATAAAAAATATAAACATAACCTTAAATACATCAAAAAATTTACCAAGTTATTTATACTTCATTACATAGGGTAAAAGGACTCAAAAACACTCCTGTAACTTACTCACTTAGAACTACCAATTTTCCTTAAAGACCAGTCATGATGATTTTGACCTTCAACACCTACATGAATAATTTAAAATACTAATAATTAAAGTGTATTATCATATTTTATCATTATAACATTATTATATAAAAATATATTATGGTCAAATGGCAATATTGGTCTTGCAGACCAATCTCATAATATTGTGCCTCATTGTCTCATCTAAACCAAATAGGTTAACTTATGAGTAACATTTTCATCATATCCACTGATCTCAAAAAATTATATAAAACATTATCATGTATTAAAATTATTTTAAAACTTCTCCATATACTTGTATCCATCTATATTCTATGATAACACATCCCTAAACATCTTCTCATTGTTGCCTAGGTTTCTCAATGTTTTCACCATTAGGTCTGTTAGTGACTTATCAGATTGGTTGACTGGTTTATCACCCCTAAGGGATATAAACTATAAAAAACCACCATTGACACAAAATACAAGTCTAAATTTTTTTCCTCCATCTATTTATCAGTTTTGACTTGGTCAACTCTGACTGCTACAATAAATCTTTGAGAAATTAACACTTTTTTGTAATGTCTACTCGCACAACTGACAAACCTATCACACCTAGAGGTGATTTAAATATTTTAATACAACCTAAAATCACTTAACTATCAATACCAATCCATTCTCACACTCTATAACAAATTCTTTCATATCGGGTTACTATTAGGGTTCTTTGAGGGTTTAAACCATCTTCCATTGTTAGAAATCATTCATAAAGCTTATCCCCTCATTCCATAAACTAATACCTATAAATTTGATCTAAGACCCTTTATCATCTACCATGAAAACATTAGGTTCCCATTCATAGGTTACATGTTCCAATGAACACTTGAAAGTCCTTCTTGGGCTGAGAATCCTTCATTCTATGCACATGAGAGACCTAAAAACCACTTTTCATGCCTTATATTACAAAATATGACCTCAAAATTGATAAAACACACCTAGTATAATATATCACACCAATAATAATTCTCACATTCTTATTCTTATCTTGAAATATAAGTTTCATACCTCATTTGACCACCATCTCTCTCTTTGCTCTCTAGACCTTAAACTACAAATCATATTAGGCCTTGAAATTGACCTTCATGCCTCTTTATATGTGCTCTACACCTCAATTACATTGTCATACAACATACCACATGATAAAAAAAAATTAAACATCCTGCATATGTGTTGATAATAGATCATGATGCCTTATTAGGCCAAGCAAGGTCTAGAAGTGGTATAGTTGTATGCTAGGTCTATAGGTCCTACCCATGTAGACTCACCCTAAGACTCACATGAGGGATTCAATGCCTCATATAAATTATCAATAAAAATTATACATCCATTCATGATTTTTTTTACTCATTTCACCAAGCCACCAAGCTTATACCTTCTCATAAGGTCTCTTCATGTTATAACTAGTGTTATCATTAGGCTTCTCAAGCACTTAAAACTTGACAACTGACCTTGAAACCTTTATTGTTGATATTATACCTTGATCACATGCCTTACATTCTCATCAAAAAATTTCATACCTATCAATGATGATATCAAAAAATAACATTGTTTAATGACTTCATGAACACCTTTCTTAAGAACCTCTGACATTAGTGACAACATCAATGCCAAACTTCAACATTAGGAACAATGCTCAACAAAACAATGTGGGAGAGACATGGTATAGAATATCATGGCATGGAAGAGGAAAGTCACATGGAATAAATAATCATGATATATAGATAACTCAAGAAAGTAGGACTCAGATATTAATGGAAGACATGGGGAAGGTGAGAAAAGTGGAGATAATTATGGTATGATCACATGGACATTGGAAAAGACTAAGTCAAGCATGAATCTAACACCAATCCATGAGAAGATAGGCACTTGGTTACAAGTATCTAGCATAGAGAGAGAGAGAGAGAGAGATTATACGTGCATATAGTCTCATGACCTTAGGAATTCATTTTAAATGGCTTTCCATAACTTAATTTTTTTAACGATCATTGTTGAGTCATCTTGTTTTTATTTACTTCTGGAATTGAATGTTCAAGGTAGACCATGTATAAAAAACCCCTTATTTTACTATTTTTTATTTATGATTTGTTGATCATTTTAATCCTACAATCATTGTAATATTGACATAACTTATTAATGTAATAAAATGACGCTTGTGTTAATGAAAGACTTGTGTACACCAATTCATGGTTATATTGGAGTTAATACTATTTGGTATTAGTTTGTGCCAACTTATTTTTATTTTTTTAGTTAAGTGATGAATGAATAGTTAAGAATTAGATATGGAACTAAAGATGAGTTTAGGACTAAGTGTATGTTCAAGAACCCTATCTTAGGAAAGTAGATAAATACACCTTTGCATGACAAAACTAATAGAAATTGGTCTTAAGCTACATGCTTTGAGTGAGTCTGAGAGAACCATTTCTTACATGATATGCCAATGTGCTATATTATTGGACCTCTTATTTTCTTAGGTGCATAAATAGGGAAATAATATGCCAAAATAAAGGAAAGGAGACCAACACAACCTAAGATAATCATTTAGGTGGCATATAGTGAGTCCATAATCATCTTGTTGTAAAATTTTGTTCATGTCAACTACATCATTTTCAATATATCATTTAAATGCATTATAATTTATATTTCATATGTTATATAGATGCCATGGTTTTTTGAGGGTGTAGAATAGACATTTGATACTTCACATGTTGAAAAGAGAGTTTCTCCATATAACGAGTCATATAAAACCCTTGGTTTTACATCTATGGTAAGGAACCATGATTTTTTTTGAGGCAATGATAATAAGGAGAACTATTTATTGTGTTAGGGGTCTAGGTATAGGCACAATCTATTGTGTATATTGATATGGCCCACATTATATGCTTATATGGTCTATATTATATGTCAATATGATGTAATTTTCATACATGTATATATTATTTAACATATTTATATGTGAATCATACATTTTTATAATTTATGTATACAATATGTCATTATTATTTGTTTAACATGTTCACTAATAGTTCAAATGTTTAACTTTCATGAAATTGATGTACTAATGTTATAATGAGTACAATGAAGTTATTTTGTTGTACACATCTATGTGGTTATTATTTATCTATGTGATGGTTTCTTAGAATTATCATGTATTTCATTAAAAAAGAAAGAAATAATGAAATTATATCAATGGTCTAGGTGCTACAAAATTTAAAGTAAGTTATCTAAATCCTTAATTTTTTAGCCCCAAGCCTAGTTTTACACATATCTATGTTACTACTCAAATTTCATTCTATAATTTCACATATAATGAGATCATTCATCACATGACTATTCATTGGTTAGGATTGTTGGGCCCAATTATCCTATTTTTCATCATTTTTTGGATGCTTTTTCTTTTGGTTGCATTTTATGTGCCTTAATTGTCTCTTCTTACTCTTTCCTAGTTGGTATATAGTGATAATCATGTCCTAGAGCATCATATTAATACAAATTCAATCCAAGTCATTATCATATGCATGTATGTGTGTACGAGAGAGAGAGAGGGGGGAAGGGGGAATAGAGTATCCATTATTTCTCTCCATAGTCCAAGTTAGTGCTAAACCTTGCCATATATTTTTATACACTTATGACATAGTCATCTTTGTACATCACCATTTAAAAATATATATATGTTTATTAATATTTCATGTAGTTACATATTTACATATATTAAGAAGAGGTTAAAAAATCTTGCATAAAATTCCATTCACACTTCATAGAACTATGATTAGGTCTAATTCTTGTATGCAAGATATGTAACAGTAACTCCCACTATTAATTTATAACCCTAACTATGTTTTTTTTTAATGTAAATATATGTCAAATAATAAAAAAACACATTTTATACATTTATTCTCAATATATAAGAGAAGTGCAATTACAAATAGGTACAACATCAAGTAGCACACAGACCTAGAAGAATTCATAACCCATAAAATAACATAGGACATGAATGACACAACATGATAGGTATGGTAGTTAAATTATTTGACTTAAAATCCTTCCTATAGAATGATCAACACAAGTGCCTATCCTATCCCTACAAATTAAAAGGCTCAAATTCTACACACACACACACACACACACACACACACACACATATTCACAATCAATATCCACACCCATAATCTAAAAATGTTAGGGTGTGATCATTACATCATTTATGTGCTCTCAAAGGATTTATTAATCAAAAAAAAAAACTCAATAATCATGGACAACCTAAAGACTTGAAGATAAAATCTCAAAATCACACTTCATATATTCCTTATAAGACCACTCCTTGAAGACTTTCTTCAAAGTAAATGCATACAAGCCACTATGGGCTTAACAAAGGATCTCAAATCCCTATATAGAAAACCCAATCAAACCAAAAGCATGTGAAAAAGACTACCCTTATAAGAATTATGCCCTCCTCTACTTGGAGGTAATAAATACAAGACATAAAATCTTTATCCATTAGGAGGGAATAAAGATAAAGTCTAAAAGCATTGTCCACTAAATAAAGGATAAAAGACAATCAACAAGGAAAAATGTGTCATCCTTCTCATATTGGGCATATTAAATCATGATGAATATTTTCTCTAAATGATCCACTTTAGATAATTCCACTTCAACATGTACAACTTTAATGTAGTCCCACTTGACATGGGTAGTCAATATGACTAGTAAAATTTGTCCCCCACTTGCATGTGCATCTAAAAAGTTAGTGCATCCTCATTTTCATAAATATTAAGCCTATTATCAATGTCCCCACATGGAATTACACCCCACTTCCATAATGTATCTCAAAATCAAATCTCCCTTTGTGCTTTATAAGGATTATGGCACTCCATACCACCTAGTCATTGATAATATTATCCATGAAACATCACCAATGTGAATAGTGTCTCCACATCATGATCCTCTAGTTGAGAACAACTTAGCTCTTATGAGTTGCTTTGAATATACCCCTACCATTTATTGTTGTCAATTTTCTTCAAATTCCATTCTATAATCCAAGTGTTGTCCTCTTATGATAATCCTTACCATTGTACAAAATATTTATTATAGCTCTCATATCTCATGTGTCCTATCTTTTTATCTAGAATATACATTAAATTCTTCTTTGGAACATGATACTATTGATTTAAATTTTAATGGATTATGGAATTTAAACCTTAGGTTGTTAAAGGGTCAAATTATAGTAAATTGGGGAAGAAATATGCAATAAATATAACAATTAATTTGTGTAAGAATTGACCTAATTTTTTATTTATAAAAATAGTAATGAATGACATAAATATGTACTTAGCTAGAAACTAATTGGGACAGATGATCTAGAGGTTAAAAACTAGTGTGAAAGTTCATCTAAGTGTCATAAATAGGGTCTATGTGTCAAAAACCCTCTTGGACATTATTATTTTTCCTTAGATAGTAACACAACATGCTAGTATCCTAATTTTAATGTTAGTGTCTTTTGTGAAAAAACTATTTGGTCTTCTAGGTGTACTTGTGACTGAGTTTGATCTTCCTGTACCTATGTAGATGAGACCCAATTCACTATTTGTGCACTACTTTTGACTAATTTAGGAGTAAACCCTAGAATTCCATGTTGTTAGGGTATTAGAGTGGCATACGTAGAAAAAGTATGATGTTATTTGGGTAGGTTAGATGTCTTCAACACACTATTGTGTTGAGATTTACCTACATACCAGTACCTCAAGAGGGGATCAAGCTTGATGTAGTTCTCCCAATCTAAGTGTTAGTGAAATTGAAAGTTAATGATAGTATGAGTGTCTACTTCAGTGATTTGAATTAGGTTTTAGATTATAAGTATGTGTAATATGAGCTTAGAATGGATATAGATGAATTTATGTAGAATTAGGGTAGAATAATGAGTAATAACCTTGATTTTGCACAACTTATTTATGTATTTTGCATATAATTTCCATTTAGTGGATAAAGGGCTACATGTCATGTATTTTATTGATCTTTTACTTATGTGTAGTTTGAAATAGGTATAGGTTGACCCTACATGTCTTAATAATTAAAAAGATATTTTTTGAGGTTGAAATTTGGCAAAGGACATTAGGACTATACCTTGGTCACTAGTGTGGGGAGATAATGTATAAAGTTCAGCACTAGTGTCTACATGGAATAACCTAAGACACTAGGGGTTTAGATCCCTAGGGTAAGGTCTGGGACTAAATTTGGGATATCTAGAGATGTGTAATTCCTACACGAAGGTTGGATAATGTAGTGGAAAGAGGCCCTAAGATAGGTCTAGGTATAAGCTAGGGATGGGTTATCTCAAGTGACACTAATTTCACTCAAATGAAATTTTATATGACTACATTTTTTCCCCTTTATTCTAGAAATGCAACAAAGTGAAATAACTAGGATAAAGGAAAAATAGACATTCCTAGATACCTAAGAGGCAAAACTCATGAATCTAGGTTTAAGTGTTTGAAGTGTGCTCCAATGTTATCCTACAAATGAAACATGGATTAATCAATCCTTACTAAAAGAATATAAAAATTAAAGACAAAATTGAGTAAAGAGATAAGACAAAGAGGAAAGGAATGAATATACCTCATGGTATGTGAACTAATGCAAAAACCTAGTGACATTCTATGTGTGTGCATGTATATAATGATCAAATTAGTGAATAGATTGAACTGAGATGATGGCTTGCTCAATAACTCAATCCAATTTTTAATCCATCATTTCCCACCCCTTCTCAGTGGATCGTAAACTGTGAATAACTTAGATTGGATGAATGGCTTGTCTAACCCTTCTCTGTATGTGGATCAAGAACTCAAGTAGGCTATGACTCCATCATTGCCTAGCCATGTGTAGTAGATGCATCTATGACTAAAAATATGTAGGATGTATATAGGTCCACTTGAAAACTCTAAAATGTAAGACAACCAAGGGGCCTCTCAAGTACTTGACAATGTAGCTCAGGGACTATGCAAAAATGCCAACCACTATAGATGGAATAAAGCATAAGTCTAGTGTGGAATCTAGTACAAATGGTGTCTATAGTATACAACATATAGAATGACATGTATTTTTATATTCCATGTGAGATGAGCTGGTGTAAAATTTATCATGTGTAAATAATGTGATGCACACATGTCCTCAATTTTGATATTTGTGCATATGAATTCTAGATTGAGTTATAGTAATCTATGTTTGAGTATCTAAAATTGAAATGGTAGTGATCATGCCATGCATGATGCCACACATTTGAGAAAACCTACTATGATTTTGTGCAAAATTGAGCATAAATCAATCATATCTGATAACCTATGACTGAAACTATGTAAATATGGGTTGTAACTACTCTATTCTTCTATCATATCTAGATTTTCTTTTTTTTTGGTATAATAAACAATAGTTCACCATGATAATGTCATAATTTAAATCCTAATATCCTTTGTGTTATTATTCTATGCAAACTAAAATTGATTTGTGAGTGTCTATTTTCCATTGTATTTTTCTAATTCTAAACTCTATAATTCTATGTCTATGTGTTTAAAACTATATTCTAAGTGCACTTAGATTTATTTATCTTTGTGACAAACCCCTGTGAATGCCTTATTTTTTGAGGGTATTTGTTTTACCTATGCAATAATTATACTCAAAAGAAAATTTTTGCATGATGTGTGTTATATTGAGTATATATGATATCCATGTAATAAACCAATATAATGTTTATACATGACATCATAATGTAATATAATCTAAGCATAGGTTGGTAATATATGATCTATGTTAGATTTAACATTCACAAGATTATCAAGATATATATAACAATGTAAGCATGTGTATTAATTACATAATCTATCTAATATTCTATGTAACTACCTAGGGGCATGGGGTATGATGTCCATCAATGCACCCAAGGAGGAAGGGAAGATGCATGAGGTCCCTCATGGAATCTAAAACTTGGTGTAAGTTTAACAAGAAAAATTCAAGTTTCATGGCCATGACACATACATGATAACATACATACAAACACATAAGGCATGCAATGTAGGCCAAGGTGTCATAATAAAAGGGACATGAGCACATGTTATTAAATTTGAGAAATTAATACATATAAGGTCATGTTCAAATGTCCACATATGCAAAGAACAAGAAAGGTTGTCTTAGAGCCATATGGAAAGACATGTTCAAATATACACATATAAAATCAAATAGGCATACACAAGGACATGAGCACATGCTCAAAGCATACACGCAAGAAAAATAAGTGACATAGATCTGTAGAATAATGGCATATTAAAATTCCATCGAATAGATGCATAAGTAAAGAGACACAATAAAGTCTAAACTAGGAAAGCTAGAAATGAAAGTATGCATGAATATGTGGTATAAATCTATATAAGAGAAAATATGTACATAACTGAGTCTATAGTAGTAGTCAAAAAAAATCTAAGTAGTATAGGATGATCAATATCAAGCTATAAACAATGTTAAATCTATGAGATAGAGTATAGAAAGATGCAACCTAGTAAACTAGAATCTATGTAATATGATGCCTCTAATGGGTGAATGTATCAATGCTTAATATGTACATATGTGTATGTGCCCTCAATGGGTAGATAGTAACAAATCTAGATCTATGTGATGGACCTAATTCCAATAAGAATCTTTAAACAATTGAAAATAACAAGTGAATCATGTAAATATTATAAAACTAATTATACCAAGAAAACTAGCATATGTAGTACCTAGAAAATATAAAGAATGTAAACATGGATATGCAAACAATATAAATTTTGTATTTTATAAATAATATTCTAATTTTTTTTGTATTTTGAATATATGATATTATTTTTGTGTTTTCTGAGTATATAATATATGTAAGATTAATGATGAAAATTAAACTATATACAAGGAGTAAGGTAAGTGGATATATACTACTAACTAATGAGTCTCACAAGAGACTCATAATTAATGTGTCTTGTATCAAATATAGTGATAGTGATCATGTGTATTGTGTGATGAGGTATCTAGGATCTAAGAATTAGATGTATTAAATTATCTATAGTTGAAACTACTTGTGGAGTAGGGCTATAAATCTATGAAGCTAACTAAATTCTCCTATGAACTATACGATTCTAAATTGATAAAGTTGTCTAAATTATCCTATGAATTATAGGGTTCTTAGGGACCCATATAGTATAAAAAGTTATAATTGGAGTGGATGTTATATGATATGATGTTGATATATGTGGTGGTGGAGAGAGATGAATCTAGAATCCATAACATGTATTTGATGCAAGAATCTATATGGGAGAGTATGTAGATGTGGTATTATAGGTATAGACACCAAAAATATGCACATTGTGATTCTAAATATTTCAATCCCCATAGACTACCTTAAGACCCCCTTGGGACCATTTGATGCTCCAAACCCTAACTGAACCTAACTCATAATCAATTAACTTAACTAGCTTAACCTATCCTTTACCCACTTTTTACCCTTTACCTTCGATCATCAATGATTAGGCTAATTGTCAATGGTCACCTTGATCATCGATGTTCAAGGTGCTAACATGCAATTCACCTACATTGCTTTTCTAAAAATAGCCCATCTAATTTGAGTTATAGATAATTACATGGATAATTAATAATTGAAAAGCCCAGTTCACATCTTGTTACAACTCCCTTGCCTTGCTTATAGGAGAGAGGATCAAAGAGGTGAAATCCATCTATAATTGTTATCAAGAGCTAATGCATCCAAAATTCTCTTTTTATAGGTCAATCATCAGCAACAATCTAGTAAACCAACTACCATGTTAAAGATCCAATTTATCATTGTATCCCCACCAAAGCAACAAGTATCATTACTCTATTAGAATCGTATCAAACTCCACCAACAAGTCAAATACCTTAACCATCCACCCAATTGACTTTTGGTAAGATAATTACTTATTTATTAGTATTCATTTGCTTTATTTCCATTTTACAATCAGCCTAGGTCTTACCCATCTCTTGAATCCATATTTTGGATCCCATCAATCAACCTTTTACCAAACTAGATCCATATACAATAACTACCTATAGTTGTCTCAACTATCAATAGTTAGCTCAACCATTGACAGTCACCTTAACTTCCATCAGTTACCCCAACTACTAATTATTACTATGGTATCTAAAACTAGAAATCTAATTTCACCTACCTACCCCTAACCAAATATAATTCCTTATTTTCTTAATTTCTCACAAACCCCTTTCTAATTTTTTTAGATAGGCCCCAACCCTCTAGCACTAGTATTAATTTGTTTATCACTAATTCAATCATTTCTAGTCTATTTTATAAGAAAACATCTCTTATTTCCAATTTTAATACCTTTTTTATTATTGATGCAAGTACCCTTCTATTATGTTTATAAACTTAGTAATTTAAAAACATGTGGATTGATATCCCTTGAGGAAGCTCTTGATTCTAGGATATAGCTATCACTAGGGAATCCACCTAACTATTTGTCTAAAAAAATAGGTTTGCTTTAGTGTTTTCTTATCCATAGGTCATCCTCTCAATCCAAAGAGGAGATCTTCATAATCTTTTAATTCACTACATGCACTATCAATCAGGTTCTTCAACCCCCGTACTTAGTTTCTTCTTTTCCTCTTTTAAAATAATAAGCAAAAAATTCATTGAAACATTCTGGCATGCCCAATGGGACCCTTGTGTCCTTACTTGTGTTCTTGTTTGCTTTCATTATCTCTCTATTGTATTCTCAATAATGAAATCAAGAGTTTTTTTAGGCTTAAAAATAATTACATAAATTGATTTCTTGAATGTTTAGTTCACATAGCTTAACTTAAAGGCAACATGATCTACTATAGTTTCACTCTTTGTTACACACACTCAACCAAACCACTTTCAAAAATTAAACATCAAACAAAATTGAGATAAGGATCAATTAGGATTTCATCACCTAGAGATAACCTTACCCTTTCCTAATGATCCTTCTTGGAGGTCATTACCAAGGGGAGGACCAACTCAGCTCTTTGGTTGAGTATAATCTCTAGATATCTATATATTTTAACTAAGCATCTGGCACCCTTATCATTATGGTGTGTGAATTGATGGGGTAGGCCGCAATACCAAACCACATATTGATTTAAATATAGATTATTTTTGAGTGCCTAAACACAAGCTAAAAACAACCTTATATTTCCTTTCTAGTACCTGCTCCATGAACCAATTTCAATCACACAAATTATTAAGTCATAATCCAAAAGCAAGATTAATTAAATATCTAAGGTTTAAAGTCTATTTTAGAGTGTGATTTGATTTCTTTGATCATTTTTTTATCTTCTCTTTGTTTTAGTAGTGAGGTTGTTTTTTCTTTCTATCTTCGCTATCTCTTATGGTTCTCACTCACTAGTAGCGAAGATACCTTGCAGAACAAAACCCATCACCAATCCAACTTACCTCTTCCACCTCTTCATTAATGGACTACACCTCTAAACCAATAGACTCTCCTCACCCCTTGAAAATCCCTACTTTCCCTTAATATGTTCCTTAAGGAGATGTTGATTTTTCTACTTTCCTAAATAACAATCCCATAGCCTTGCAACATTATCTTACCACCATGTCTTATCGTATCTTAACTTCAGCCCCACCTATATTTCTACCTTATGGCATGCCTCTCCACCTCATGGGGATCACCTCTATTTCCATGATTACTACCCAACCATTGACTACCCAAGATTCCTCCTCAACTAACAACCCCTTTAACACCATCACAAAAAGCCAACCAACCCAAACTACCATTTCCCTTATACCCTCCACTCCCACCAACCACTCCTCTAAGATAGGAGTGCCTACCTCTATCACTACCAACCTTTGTTTATCTACCCCCACTCTATCAACCACTACCCCACTTAAAATTTTTATGGTGTCCATACCCTCTACCTTGCCACCAATCAACACAAGGGCTACCACCCTTCCATCAATCACCAAACCAACTATTGATCCTATCTAACAAGCACCCTTTACACCAAACTTTGGCTACATACCTAACCTAAAATAACATGCATCCTTACCCACTAACTAACCACCTACCTATACATACTCTTATGTATCTTCCACCTAACCATTGGCATCCACATACTAGTATGTGGTAGCCTGCTAACCTTCTACCCACTATCAGTATGTCTCCCAACCATCATAGTAATATGTATCTTATAACCCTTCAAACACACAAACCTAAACACACCTAATAAAGATACTTATGGACAAGATGACCACATTAGATTCACCCATCTTAAGTGCTCACAACATCTTGTCATATGACCAAATCTATAATGAACCCATCCATCCATCTTTACCTATTAAGCCATATCCTCCCCAATCAGAGCTTCTCAAGTTCTCTAACTTCCAAAGTAAGGAGGACCCTCAACAACATCTTAGGGAATTTAGGCATGATTATTACCTAATTTCCTATGATGATTACCTTCTTCTCCACACCTTCCCCATGTATCTAACTAGCCCAGCCTTAGATTGGTATAGTGCCTTACCCAAGCATTCCATCTTCTCCTTTACCCAATTGACTCAAACCTTCTTGGATCACTTTTTGATCAATATCTCTAAGAAATTTTATATCACTGACGTTTATTCTATCTAATAGTTTGAGGATGAATCCATTGCCAATTTTTTAGTTCATTAGAAGAGCCTAATTAACCAACTCTTCTTTTCCATACCTCAACCTAAAATCATAGACATTTTCACTCAGGCATGTGCCAAGCATATCTCCTCTACATTACGCATCCAAATATTCCTAACCTTTGATGAATAATTTACCATGGCATATAAATTAGAGAACTGATCCATTAATGAAGGGAAGATAAAACTAAATGACAAGAGCTCTCCCTGTAAAAATAAGGAGGCCTCTTCTTCCAAACCAAATAACCCTTCCAATACCAACACTAGGGATAAAGGAACTATGAATACAATTGTCCTTAAATCCTCTCCTCCACCATCCATCAACTAGTTGAATCCCTCTAATTCCTCAAAATAGAATATGAAGAACTAAAACCGTAGTAACTCAAAGGAATTTACTCCACTCAGAGAATATTATGCCTCAATCTTGGAGAAGTCATTGAAAGTCAATATCATTCAACTTCCTCATATCAATCCACCCCAATAATTTGACTTTTATCATCCCACACCTAGTTGGTATAATGATAATGATCTATGTGCCTTCCACTGAGTGATAAGACATGATGTTAATAGGTGAAATACCTTCAAGAGTATTGTACAATCCCTCATTGACAAGGGGGAGCTTGTATTAGACAATACCAATGTGCTACCAAACCAATCCCTTGATATCTTTAGGAAATCTTTCCCAAATGATGCTCCTACTAAGAATGAGAGAAACTCGATTGAATTTTCTCATGATGCCCACACTATCAACATGGTTCTTGACGCTAAAGAACACACTCACCCACTTATCTATCCCTCACCCTCTTTGATTATTGAGGTAGTGAGATTACCTTCTCCTCTTTTAAAAGCATAAACAAGGAAATACCCATTTCTCCTCCTACACTTATCAAGGTAGTAGAGCCACCAACCTCTCTTTTGACTGGCATACCATACCATGCACCCATCTTACCTTCCTCACCAACTACCAAGTAACTCACCACTCACACAAAATCATTCCCAAGGCATAAATGCCCATTTATGCTCCTCCCATAGATGAGTCACTCATCCAATCCTCACATCTTTTCATTGAGGAAGAGGATGAGTTTACCCTCTTAATGTCTCAACCTATGGGCTTATCTTTGAGGTCCACTATCTAGGGAATAAAACCAACCTACAGACCATTCTCTTAGTTAGTGAAAAAATTGGAGTTTATCTCTAACCTTAACATGGATCAAGCTACCTTCTATAAGAAATTAGGGTTAACTTATATCACCAAGTAAGAACCTCTAACTGTATCCTTAGTATACCAACCCACCACTTCCAATATCCTCTTTCTTACCATATCAACAAAACCAATTGTAACTCCTACCAACCTAACAAATATTAAGCCATCTGAAGCACCTAAACCTTAATCAACCAAACCACCTTCTCAAACCAAACTAACCAAACCAACCAAGATCCTCGACATCTTCCCCAAATATAGTGTTAACCACCCATCTGTGAAGGTGGAGCTCACCTCACCAAAACCAACAACCAAGCACCAATCTAAAGCAACCAAAGAATTCAAACCACCCAAAGGATCAAATATTTATTCCCTTAACTTTTCCCTCTATTTTGGGGCCTCATCCTTATACCTTGAGTAGGAATCCCATCCTCTTTAATAAAACTCTACCACCTCTTTTGGTTATACCTTCATAGTTGTTTTTTGACATGCCTCTCTTCACTATACCATTAGTACCTAGGCTACCTACATTGAAATATTCTACCTATAGCTCATTAAATCCCTTACCTAAATAAAATCCATCAACCAAGTGTACCACCGTACTTCTAGATAACCTTCTACCTCAATAACCAAAGCCAAGACTACTAAACCCTTACCACCTTTAGTTGAATCATATTCAACCATCTTTCATAGGTTAGTAGAGACTTCCTGCCTAACCTTATCACCCATTAGGCCCTTTGACCCCATAAATACAAAACTAGTCTGATATAATGATCACCAAGAATGTGCTTATCATAGACACCCAACCATGACATGGAGAACTATAAATCTCTCCAGACCATTATCCACCAGCTATATGATGAGGATGACTTACTAAAAGATGAACCTCTTATGAACCCCAAAACCACACCTAACCAACACTTACCCATCCTTCACTCTCACCTTAGAGTGAAGATGAGTCTAACCAATCTAATACCTCAACCTTTCCTCCTACCCATACCATCAACATGGTCACTAGATAATAATATAAGGATAAAGGGAAACCTAAGGTGTCCATTACATAGACATATCCATCTTTAACCTCTCAACCAACTCACACCCAACCATCCCCATCTTTAACCAAACCCAAGGTATCCATTCTAAGTGCCTTCCAACGTAACTTCTTTGAGTCTATCAAGAGAGTCATCCTCAAGCAATTTCATTAGACCCTGATAAATATGAGATTATATGAGTTGATTTTTACCTCTCCCCATCATCGTCACGCACTAATAGAGGCTTTGTAGTCTGTTGAGGTTCAACTTGAAGACCCTCAACCTCTAGCAACCTTTGTTGACACCCTTAAAATATCCAACCTTGTTACCTTCAAGGATTTAAATAACCCTTCTATCCACCCTGATGACCTAGATTCCCATCTCTTTATTACTTCATACATCAACCAACCCCACATTAAAAAGGTCATGATTGAGAAGGGGCTAGCATTAACATTATCTCTTCCCATGCCTATAACCAACTCAACATTCAAAACAATGTCATGTTCAAGACTTCAACCATCCTCTATTCCTTTAATGAAACCATGACCACTACCCTATGAATGGTTGTCCTTCATATATGTGTAGGACATCGCACACTCCCTGAACTTTTCTATGTAGTGTGTTGGGTGAATATTTTGTTGACCAGCTAATTGGCATTCAAAATAGTTCATATCACCATAGCATAGGGGGATTGGTCTTCCAGATGTACAGATTTATTGCATCACAAGGGGACAAATCTCTCCTCTCATCAAGGGGAGGTTCCCTATTAAATATGCGGAGGTTATATACAATATAAATATGTAGAAAGTAAGACACAGGGGTGGGATGAACCATCTATCTCTCTTTTTTTAGAGATGATTCTGATAAACAAGGAAGAAATCTTGGGTGATGGGGAAGGCAATTCTCTTCTTTCAGAAGCAACTTTCAGCCAAGAGCCAGATTCCTTCCTAAATAGTAGAAATCCTGATGCAGTGATAGAAGGCACTTCTCTTCTTTTAGAAGTGTTCTTCAGCAGGCAGCAAGAATCTTTCAAGTAGCAAGTAATAGGTAACAGGGGTGCTGAGTGACCAGTAACCTGAGAGAGAAAAATGAAGAACAATGGGGGCACCATGTCATCCCAAGGCTCTTTACATAGGAAAGGAAAATGAAAACACACTGAAGGTACTTATGGGGGCACAACGTCATCCCATAGTTGGCCTTCAGGAAACCTTCCTGATCACCTCCAATAGTTATGCTTGTTAAATCAAATGGACAAGAAAACTTCTAGGAAATAGACATACGAACAATCTCCTAAGATAGCACAAGCTATAATAGCACAAAGTCTGCAAGTAACTTGTTTCTCATTCAGATAAAATAATATGAATTACAATCTGAGCTCAAAGTCTCAGTAATGCCTTTTCAATTTGGGTAGAGTTTTGCTTCTGATAATCAAAAAGGTCTCTCCTTTTAACAATAAAAGAGTTTACATTATATAGAGGCCAGGAGATACTTGGCACTTTTTCCCAATGAAGTGACCTATTCGGTGCACTCAATGCCTTGGATGCATTCTTGGTTTTTGTTAGGAAGGGCCCTGATGGAGCAGGGTAGCTGCCTTAAATGTGGCATGCCAATTCCTCTCTTAGTGCCTCCTCCTTAGCTTGAATCACTCATTCCTTCACCTGCCTAGCCACGCAACTATCTAATCTATCTTCACCTCTAAGGGGACAAGTAGAAGGTACTCTCAATGTTACCAGCTCCCCAAATATCTACCTAGTGAATTGCTTCACCTATCAGTAGTAACTCCTGCTGAATTTCCCTCTCTGTCTCTTCCTTCTCTTGATCCTAGCCTTAGGATTTTTGAATGCATCTAGGTTCATCTTTTGAGTCCACAAAAATCAATAGACCCTTGAATGTAGCTAATTTGGCATTCGTGGGTCTTTTCCTTATGAAGGTTAACAACTAGCTGGTCACTTTAAATTTGATGTCTGTGGGCTTGTCATCATGTCGTGATGCAGGTGAAGACACATGGCACCATCCACTATTTTGAAATAAGCTTATTGGAATAATCTTTGAAACTATTAGAGGCTAAGAGGAGTGTAGATGCAGACATGTGGCAGCTTTTGCTACACTGGGTTGGGACATGCGGTGGGTTTTGCTCCTTTGAAACTTGATAGGGACTGTGTCTCGGCATATGACACTTGGTAACTTCTGCTGCATTTTGAGGCTTGTCCTTTCTTGAAGGGAACTCACCCTTCAAGGTCTCAAAAGAAGGTCCATTTCTAAGTGTTGAGTGTCCCCCCACAAGGGTACCTACCCTTTGAGATCATTCAGGTGGCCTTCGGGCTTTAATTCTTTTGGATGACCATTGTCCCTTTATTTTCTTCAGACAAAATGTCTGAAGAAATTATTTTGAATAATTTGTCCAAAGGAAACCTTTCCTTGGCTTTGCATCCCTGCATTTGAAAGTGCTCCATCTTTGACACATGGTGCCTTCCATCACTTTTAAACAAGTGGCACATGGCATCTTCTACCGGGACAGTCGAGGATACGTGGAAGCATCCACCTAATTCAGAGGAGCTCTTAGAAACCTTTGAGATTATGGTGGGAGAAAACATGTGGAGGCTTCTGTTAAACTATAGAAACACTTATGGAAATAGTTGGGACTCACTTCAGCAATCACACAGATGATGACACTTGTCAGCTTCCACTGATCCCCACCAAGGACATGTGGCACAATCCAAACATGTCTGTTAGTCACGTGGATGCAGACACTTGGCACGTTCCACTTCATTTAGTCATTCATTCTCAGGCCCGCCATGGTCTTTGCTCAAAATACTGAAGCAAAGGGGAGATATTGTAGATATTGACACTTGTCAGTTTTTGCTGAGCTTTAGAGGGACATGTGGCATGTTTCACCACTCTCAGTTAAATACATTGGGGCCTTTTGCTGCTACCATTTGTCACCCTCCATGAAATTCTAATAGAAGCTTTATCAAATAAAGCCTTACAGCTTATAAGGGAATTTGAGAAGTGAACGTTGATACTTTTCACGTTTTGCTAAGTCACAATGGGACACATGGCATGGTCCACATATTTCTAGCACTTGCACGGATGTAGACATGTGGTAGCTTTCGATGATTTTTCAAAAAGGGACACATGGCACCTTCCTCCACTTCTTTCTTTTATGCATGTTTCTCTTCGTAACTGAGGTAGTCTTTGAACTTTTGAACCCAACGCGTTGAACCAATGAACCTTGAACCTGTTGAACCTTCACGAAGCACTTGACCCATTTGAAGCTTACTACTAATATTGAACCTATTAGTCCCTTTACCAAAAAGTTTGAGAAAATGACAAAATTGAATGTTTCAGAAAAAAAAAATTAGAAAGGGGAAAAAACAATTTTTGGCCATGTAGGACCAAAATAGTCCTATGTTGTCTGAAAAATGAGGAATCACTTTTCAAGGACAATAGTTGGCTCCTATTGGAGAACATCCTTCAGATGATGACTCAGAAAAGCTGAGGGGAGTAGAAACTAGAATCTCCAGTGCCTTAAAGTGTGCCATTGGGCTATAAATTCATGCCACCCAAAAAAAAAGGCTCCAAAAAATGAAAACAAAGTGAACAAAATAAAACAATAGACTATACAAATATACATATGTATAGGGGAACCCATCCGATACTTCAAGAGTTGTAGTGCTTTAGATGTTGCCCATTGTGAGGTTGTGAAAAAAGAGTGCCATCTGGATATTTCAATAGGAAACTATTTTTACCATTGATTTGATGAATAGTAAAGGGGCCTCTCTACAGGGAATCAAACTTTTCATGCATTCCCTTTGTTTCTCTTCTCTTGTCCAATAGCAGGACTTGATCTCCAATCTAGAAATCGAGATTCTTTATTTTTTGGTCAAAGAGCTTCTTCACCAAAATTTGATGGGCGGTAATTCTGTCCACCACTACAGTTCTTTGCTCATTCAGCTCAGCAAGGCACATGATCCTCTTCTCAAGTGAGTTCTCATATGTTTGGCCTTCAATCGCCCTCGGCAATTTCAATGCTGGCAATTTCAAGGTGATTGGTATCTCAACATTTACACCATAAAGAAGTTGGAAGGGACACATACCAATTGCTCTCATTTTGAAGGCAAGGTCCATTGCTCTTTGGAAGGTAACACTAGCATTTATCAAACCAAAAGGCATTCTTTTATATGCAAACGTGCCCCAAAGTGTGGTAAAAGCAGTCTTATGCTGGTATGCTTCACCAACTTTGACCTGATTGTATCTTGAGAAGCCATCTAGCATTGATAACATCTCTGAGCCTATCACTATCTATAACACTTGATCCATGATTGGTAAAAGATAATTATCCTTTAAGGATGCCTGATTCAAATTTTTAAAATCCACACAAAGGTGAATTTCACCATTCTTCTTCCTTACAGGCACTATATTGGCAATCTAGGTGGAATGATGGATTGGGAAAATTATCCTAGCATTTAGCATTTTTTGAATCTTTGACAAAATAGTACTTGATATTTTTGGATTATAATGCAGGGACTTTTGCCTGTAAGGTGTTGAATCAGCCTTGAGAGGAATGTTGTGTTGGATTTCATTAGGCTAAAGTGATTTTAGGTCAGCATAGGAGTATGCTAGGACATCCATGTATTCATTGCGCAAAGAGGTGAACTTGAAATGCTCTTCAGGAGTACAACATTTCACAATGTTCATCTTGGGGTCTTCCTTGGTTCTCATATTTATTTGATCAAACTCCTAAGAGGAGCTTAAATCTATGTGTTGTTATTTGATGAATCTATCATGCTTATCAAATAGCTTCTCAAGGTAAATAAGGCCTTTGGGAATTTTATTCCCTTTCAGTTGCAAGAACTCCTCACCTATGCTTGAAATCGATTCAAGAATTGGTTTAGGCTCTTGAGGTTTACTTCCTTCAAAATGCAATTGTTTAAAGCTATCCTTTTGCTCCAAGAAGGCAATGATGTGATTTTCATTATCAAATACTTGCCAATGACTGGCATTATCAGGCATACTTGGTCTAAAGACCAACTCAATAGTGTACCTATCTCCTTTGAAATCTAGGTGGGAGACTAAGAGAGTAGCTGAAATAGCCAATGCATCCACCTGGTCATTAAATTCTCTGGGAACTATAGAGATGTTAAAAGCATCAAATTCTTTAATTTGGTCCTAGACTAGATTGCAGTAATGATGCAATCTTTCATTCTTGGTTTGGTACAAGTTCCTTACCTAACAAACCACTAGTTCGGCATCTCCTTTGGCATGAAGGAGTTTGATGCCTTTGTCCCTAGCAGCTCTTAATCCCAGCAATAGAGATTCATACTTGGCTATGTTATTGGTGTTGTTGAATTGCAACTTATAAGATGAAGGAAAAATATCTCCCTAAGGAGTTATTAACACAACTTTGACTCATAAACTGGTGGAAGAGCAGCTGCCATCGAATTCAAGAATCCATACCTCACTTGATACTGATTTCCCTTGGGATTCTTCTTTATTTTGAGGAGGAGATTCTTCCACACTTGCATTGGGCCCCACCAATTCTTCAGTTGTTCCACCTGACTGCATTTCTAGGTTGTTACTTATAGGATTTTCATCAGATGCCTCATGCACTTCATCCATAGATAGAAAGTAGTTACCCAGGCTTGAAGATTTGAATAGGATTTGAGCTTTAGGTGCTGAGGTCTAGGTAACTACGTATTTTGATTCCTTTTCAAAAAGCAGCCTCTTCATGACACCTTTGACTGGGATTCTTGCCTCTAATAAATCCATGCTCAATTCACCACCAACATCCTTGCAAAAATTCCACCCAAGAAGGATACCATATGATGCTGGGACATCTCTACCAAGACAGTCATCTTGATTCTTTTGTCTAGAAAGGCCACAAAGGAAAATTAGGCATCTTTTATTTGCCCCAGCAGTGGCACTTGTTTGTTCTCCATGGAGAATCACCTACCAAATGTCTTGGTCAGTGTGATATCAAGGTATTCGGCTACTTTAGCAGGCATGACATTGTCTAAAGCTCCAGAGTTGATAATGCAATTATTCAACTATCATCCATTTATTAGCAATGAGACATAAAAAGGTTCAGTCCTACTAAGAGCGGCAGGTGGGGAAATGACTAGATTATTCTTGGTGGGTGCTTCCTTGGGAGGATCAAGAGTCACTTTAGGAACTACTTGTTCAATAGGGACATTCTGGTTTTTGACATACTAAACCAATTTATCTAATTGTTCAGGATGGGACTATAGGAATTCAAACTCAAACATTTGAATCTTGGTTTTCTTAATATGATCAATTATTTCAAATGTTGGAAATGAACTAGGTGTAGAGGATGGGAGCTCATATTTTTAAGTTTTAGGGGGGGGAACTGGACTGCGAGTTTGAAGTAAAAAGCATAGGGGCATTTGGGGTACTTACCTTTCTTCCAATCACTGGGCCTTTTGACTGGAAAGGGAGAGTGGATCCCTGCTTAGCAATTGAAACTGTTGGCTGAGGTTGCTCCTCTTCTTTCTCCTTATGAACTTGTTGAGCTGATTTATTCTTAGACCAGGTGAATATGGCATATGACCCCTCAGCTGCATTGCCTTTACTCTTGGGTTCATCCTGATAGTTCAAGAAACCAATATGGGAGTTGCCAGCTAATTCTTCTTCTTCCTTAGTGAAGAGATTAGCATATTCTTTAGGATTCAACTCAGGTTGGGATGAAAAGTCTGATTTAGCTTCAAGATATCCAACTACTGAGTCAGTTGGAGGTGCTTCGAGGGTGAGATTCCTCTATGGAAGAGGAAGGCAATTTTGTTATCCCTAATTCCTGGCAGTATTGCCTTGGTACACCTAATTCTGAAATGTCCTCCTAGGTATATCTCTATATGTAGGAGAAAATGACATTCCTTATGCCACTTACCTTCTAAGAGCTAGCACTTCATTTACTAGCTTTTGCATCATAGGATCAGTGGTGGTGGAAGGGGAATATTCTAAAGAAGAAGAAGATTTACCTTTATTTGGGTCCCTCCTTATCTTTCCTACTAAGATAAGGTTATCTTTGACTTTGGTAGCCAAATCCTGAGTAGCTTTGAGATCTATGTGACTGGCTCTTCTTAGCAGGAAACTCACTTCAGGCAGTTGTGAGTTAATGAAGAAGCACTTGAGGTTTTCAATGGTCAGCTAAGAAATAGCAAGAATCTAGTTCCTTAGCTTATCAAACTTTGCTATGAAATCCCTAATAGGCTCTTGGGGCTCCTTCATTTGTGTGAGTTAGGCCAACAAGGCATGTGCATCCTCTGTAGGCTTAAATCTAGCCTCAAATTTGGCTTTGAGTGTGTCCCAATCAATTACTAATCGAGCTTGTAGATGGTAAAACCAGTCTATAAGAGCACCTTGTAGTGTTTCCATGAAAAGCCTAACTGCCACATCATCAAATTCTATGCCTATCACACCATAGGCTATGCTAAAGGCAGCAATGTGTTCATCAGGATGGACTTTCCCATCCCTAAAGAATTTGGGGAAATTCTTTTTCGAGCTTTGTATAAGTTCGTACAGTGGTGGAGTTAAATTAAGTGGGCCAAAAGAGTTACCCCAGGGGCCTCAAGCTACCATGATAGGATTATTGAAAGCAAGGATAACAAATCTAAGTAGAATTGGGATAGGTGAGGCTCTGCTAACTATAAGAAAAGTAGCTCTGCCTTGTGTTGGTGTCCTAGTATAGGTAGGAGGGACACTCTTAGATCATTAAACTTGGGGTTGGGGAGAAAGCAAGTTGAAATCTCTTTACTGCACCAACTCAAAGATAGGATCAACAACACCTTGAGCTCTCTGGCTTCTGGTGTAGCATGGAGTTACTAAATTGTGGATCAAAAATGGAAAAAGACTGGTCGCACTTTAGTTTGAAGCTTGAGGCTTCAAACTGCTTGTCCCTCCCCAGTGAAGTTGCCAAAGACTATTGGGTGAATATTTTGTTGACCAGCTAACTGGCATTCAAAATAGTTCCTATCACCACAACATAGGGACATTGGTCTTCCAGATGTATAGATTTATCGCATCACAAGGGGACAAATCTTTCCTCTCATCAAGAGGAGGTTCCCTATTAAATATGTGGAGGTTATATACAATATAAATATGCAAAAAGTAAGACACAAGGGTGGGATGAACCATCCATCTCTCTTTTTTTCGAGATGATGCTGATAAACAAGAAAGAAATCTTGGGTGATGGGGAAGGCACTTCTCTTCTTTCAAAAGCAACTTTTAGCCAAGAGCTAGATTCCTTCTTAAATAGTATAAATCCTGATGCAGTGATAGAAGGCACTTCTCTTCTTTTAAAAGTTTTCTTCAGCAGGCAGCGAGAATCTCTCAAGTAGCAAGTAACAGGTAACAGGGGTGTTAAGTGACCAACAACTCGAGAGATAAAAATGAAGAACAATGGGGGCACCACATCATCCAAAGGCTCTTTACACAAGAAAGGAAAATTCAAACACACTAAAGGTACTTATGGAGGCACAATGTCATCCCACAGTTGGCCTTCAAGACACCTTCTTGATCACCTCCACTAGTTCTGCTTGTTAAATCAAATGGATAAGAAAGCTTCTAGGAAATAGACATATGAACAATCTCCTAAGATAGCACAAGCTATAATAACACAAAGTCTGCAAGTAACTTGTTTTCTCATTTAGATAAAATAATATGAATTACAATATGAACTCAAAGTCTTAGTAATGCCTTTTTAATTTGGGCAGAGTTTTGCTTCTGATAATCAAAAAGGTCTCTCCTTTTAATAATGAAAGAGTTTACATTATAAAGAGGCTAGGAGAGACTTGGCACTTTTTCCCACTGAAGTGACCTATTCAGTGCACTCAATTCCTTAGATGCATTCTTGGTTTTTGTTAGGAAGGGCCCTGTTGGAGTAGGGCAGCTGCCTTAAATGTGGCAGGTTAATTCCTCTCTTAGTGCCTCCTCCTTAGCCTAAATCACTCATTCCTTCACCTGCCTAGCCGTGCAACTATCTAATTTGTCTTCACCTCTAAGGGGACAAGTAGATGGTGCTCTCAATGTTACCATCTCCCCAAATATCTACCTGGTGAATTGCTTCACCTACCAGCAGTACTCCTACTAAGTTTCCCTCTCTGTCTCTTCCTTCTCTTGATCCTAGCCTTAGGCTTTTTTAATGCATCTAGGATCATCTTTTGAGTCCACAAAAATCAATAGACCCTTAAATGCAACTGATTTGGCATTTGTGGGTCTTTTCCTTATGAAGGTTAATGGCTATCCAGTCACTTTAAATTTGACGTCTACGGGCCTGTCATCATGTCGTGATGCGGGTGAGGACACATGGCACCATCTGCTATTTTGAAATAAGCTTATTGGAATAAGCTTTGAAACTTTTAGAGGCTAAGGGGAGCACAGATGCAAACACGTGGTATCTTTCATTATACTGGGTTGGGACACATGATGGGTTTTGCTCCTTTGAAACTTGATAGGGATTATGTCTTAGCATACGACACTTGGTAGCTTCCACTGCATTTTGAGGCTTGACCTTTCTTGAAGTGAACTTACCCTTCGAGGTCTTGAAAGAAGGTCCATTTTTGAGTGTCAAGTGTCTCCCTACAAGGGTACCTACCCTTTGGGATCATTCAAGTGGCCTTCAGGCTTTAATTCTTTCAGAGGACCATTGTCCCTTTATTTTATTCGAACAAAATGTCTAAAGAAATTCTTTCAAAAAATTTGTCCGAAGGAAACCTTTCCTTGGCTCTGCATCCCTACATTTGAAAGTGCTTCATATTTGACACATGGCACCTTCAACCATTTTTTTAAAAAGTGGCACGTGGCATCTTTCGCTAGGACCATCGAGGATACATGGAAGCATCTGCCTAATTCAGAGGAGTTCTTAGAAACCTTTGAGATTCTGGTGGGAGAAGACACATGGAGGCTTCTGTCAAACTCTAAAAACACTTATGGAAATAGTTAAGACTCACTTTAGCAATCACACAGATGATGACACTTGTCAGCTTCCACTGATTCCCACCAAAGACATGTGGCACAGTCTGAACATGTCTGTTAGTCACATAGATGCAGACACTCGGCAAATTCTACTTCATTTAGTGATTCATTCCCAGGCCTGCCATGGTCTTTGCTTGAAATAGTGAAGCAAAGGGTAGAGACTATGGATATTGACATTTTTTAGTTTCCACCAATCTTTGGAGGGACACATGGCACATTCTGCCACTCTCAGCCAAATACATTGGGGCTTTCACTACTGCCATTTGTCACCCTCCATAGAATTCTAAGAGAATCTTTATCAAAAGAAGCCTTACAGCTTATAAGGGACTTTGAGAAGTGAATGATGATACTTGTCATGTTCCACTGAGTCACAATGGGACACGTGGCATGGTCCGCATATTTCTAGCACTTGCACGGATGTAGACACGTGGAAACTTCATATAATTTTTCAAAAAGGGACACATGGCACCTTCCACCACTTCTTTCTTTTGCACACATTTCTCTTCATAACTGAAGCACTCTTTAAACCTTTAAACCCAGTGCATTGAACCAATGAACCTTGAACCTGTTGAACCTTCATGAAGCACTTGACGTGTTTGAAGCTTGCCACCGATATTGAACTTGTTAGTCCCTTTACCAAAAAGTTTGAGAAAATGATGAAATTGAATATTTCAGAACAAATTTTTTGAAAGGGGAAAAATAAAATTTTGGCCATGCAGGACCAAAATAGTCGTATGTTGTCTAAAAAATGAGGAATCACTTTTTAGGGACAACATAGTGGAAAGAGAATTCCAATACAATTTTTTGTTGAGATGACCTTGAATCTGTTCCATAGGTTGTGTTCCATCTACCCTCCATCATTGTATTAAGTTTGAGACTGAAGGCAAGGTCATCACCATCCAAGCTAATTTGAGTCCTCTCTCATCTTATAATATGACCTACCACCCCAATGATGTCCTCATACCCCCATTCAGCACATCCTCAACAACTAAAACCAAACCTCCAATCACCAAAGTAGGTATCATTTCTCCTTCTATAACTAATGCATCAACTAGTCTTCTATCCTTTTAAACCAAATACCCACCATCAACCTTTTGGAATTAATGTTCCATTACCTTTCAGTGGGGGAGTGTCACCTTTTAGCCCTCGATGCTTTCCCTACTCCTCATGAATATGGGAAAGTCACCAACCAACCAAGATATGACCCCAATGTTATAACTATCATTCCCTTTGGTCATCTTGACCATCAAACCCATTTTTTCTATGGGGGACTTAACAAACCCCTTGGTTCTTCTACCACCTCTTCCTTAACCTGACCATTCACCACTATTTTCTCTTACCTAGAAAAGTTGGGTTTTGCCAAGACATACCTCCATCAGTGTGCCTAGAAAGGCTTTGGTCTGGGATGGTATGAAAATAGCCCACATGATCTAGTTACCGTTAAGACCAAGAAACCACATAATAAGCATGGCCTTAGTTTCATCCTACCCAACAAGAATTAACCTGAACCACCTACCACCACCATTGCTAAGGAAGACACGCCTTCCTCACTGACCTCTCTCCCACCTGCATATGAGGATGATGATATCATCACACCTAAATTTTTTTTGTCAACATGATCAACCTAGGGTCCTTGAATTATCAAAAAGAAGGAGCAACCTAACCATCCCCTTGACCCATCTTAAAATGATAAGTTAAGAATCTCCTACAATTAACATTCTTTAGTATTAGGATAATGATTCTATCCTCACTTACCTTGGTGCCCTAGATTCTTCAATCCATAAATCCATTCCTCTTAAGACCTCAAACATGTTGAATGAATCCATCATGGATATCAACTTGGGCACTCTAGAAAACCCCTACATTGTTGGAAATATTGTCATTGATGTCAAAGGTCTAGCATTTTTGGTGATAAAGGCCCCATTGCATTTAATGATGTTTGTAATAGATATATCTTGGCTAATGTGTGTTAATATTTATTTAATATTAAAGAATATGTTTTGGTTGCATATGAGACAAAAAAAGGGCCCATGGAGAATTCAAAGAGCCATGGGGTAAAGACAAAAGAAGGATGGGATGCATTTTTTCATGAAGATTCATCTTAGGGAATTCCAAGAGTCACCAAGTGAAGATAAAAGAAGAAGGGCACAATTTCTCATGAAGGGACACTTTGAGGAATATGAAAAGTCACCAAAGTAAAGACAAAAGAGGGAAGGACATTTTTGCTCATGAAGGGTCATACAAGTTTGGTGCCATTTTCCATGAGGATTGAAGGGTCACAAAGGGGGAAGGCCAAAGGTCATTTGGAAAGCTATAAATAAAGGCTTGAGAAGCCATTTGTAATATGTGTGAAAGAGGTTGATTTGATATTGTATTATCTAGCTTAGAAGAGCATTTGTGAGAGATGAATATGATTTGTATTTGTTATATCTAGCTTAGAAGAGTAAAGGTGAGAGAGAGGAAAGAGATGTTGTAATGAACTATCATTTGTTGAGATAGCAATATTGAGAGATAGTTGTGTGGTTTACACAAAGGGGTTGGTGCTCCTGTGGGTTGGTGCTCACAATTTTTTGTTGTGTTGGTGCTCAGCAAAAGGGTTGGTGATCATGAATTGTTGCTAGGTTGGTGCTCAACAAATGGATGGGTGCTCCTGTAAGTTGGTGCTTGCGAATATTGTTTGGGTTGGTGCTCATTCATATACTTGAGATTGTTCTATGTGGTTTTTCCCACATTGGATTTCCACGTTATATCTGGTGTGTCTCTCTTGTGTGGTGTTTATTATTTTAGTTTTATTGCATATCTTGAATGTTTGATTAAGTGGAATTTGATTAAGAGAAAGTTTTATAAGATATATGATATACTGATTCACCCCCCCCCTCTCAGTATATTCTGTGCTTAACAATTGGTATCAAAGTAGGTTCCTTTTTGAAAAAGTTTTACAGCTTGAAGGTAGATTAGGAAAGCACAAGATGGCCATACATGAAGGTGCCTTTGCAAGAAAAAGAATAGTTGATCAAGAAGAAGAAGAGGATGAAGCTGAAGTAAATATAGAAGGAAAACTCATGTGTGCCTTAGAAGAGTTGAAAGTTTTTGAAAAGAAAAATTGAAGATTGAAGCACCAAATCGATAAAAATGAAAAGGAGTCAAAGGAGATAATTGAAGATCTACAAGAACACTTTGAAGAAGCCAAGAAGAATGAAGAATATCTAATGGCATAGTTGGAAATAGCAAGAAAATAATGTGAAAGGTATGTTATTGAAATTGCCTCTTTAAAAGAAGAGATTGAGAAAGCAGTCAATAATAAAATAGTAAATAAGATATTAGAAATCCAAAAGGCAATATCAAATAAGATAGGTATCAGTTTTGAAAAGAAGAAGAGCTATGTTGAAGCTCTTACAAATGAGGAAACAAGAAGGGAAGAGGTGAAGAATACAGAGGACAAAGAAGGCTGGAAGGAACAAAGCTATAAAAGGCAATCAGGTCAGAGATACAAAAATAGGTCCTATTTTTATGGTTTCTATTTTTATTTTAATGGACATGGTGATAAGAAATTAGAATTTAGAAAAAGAGCTAACAATCACAAAAATAAGGAAAAGGAAGGTCATGTAGAGTCAAGCAAAAGCTATAACTCTTTTGCTCCTCTATCAAGCTTTGATGAAGAAACCATAATTTGTTACAAGTGTAACAAATTTGGACACATAGCTCAGTATTGTAGAAGTGTATTCAAGTTAGTCAAGAAGGACTAGAGTTTTAGGGCACCATTCATCAAGAAAAAGGTTCAGACATGGTAGAAGAAACACCCTGAAGGTTCTTTGTTGGTCCAAACAGTTTTACATGCAAGAAATGAAGAAAATCCATGGTTTATTGATAGCGGATGTTTAAGGCACATGACAGGGGACAAGAGCAAGTTCATAACCTTGAAGAAGATCAATGGTGGCATAGTGAAATTTGGGGACAATACTACTGCCAGAATTGCTAGAAAAGGTACACTAAGTTTAGATAATGGTAGAACTAAAACTGAAAATGTTTTATATGTAGAAGATCTTAAGCATATTCTTTTGAGTGTAAGTCAAATTTGTGATCAGGAGCACACACTAAAGTTTTATGCAGAAGTTTATGAAATAAGAAGAAAAGATTCAGATGTATTGGTTGCAGATGCTCAGAGAACAGGTAATAACTTATATATGCTATCAGACATCAAAGGTCAAAAATGTTGTTTGAGTCAGTTCGAAGAAAGTTGGCTATGACACAGGAGAATGGGGCACATAAATTTTGGCAATCTTGTTAAAATCGGCAAAAAGCAAGCAGTCAGGAATCTTCCAAAGATCACAAAGCCATCTAAATTTCTTTGTGGACCTTGTCAGCATGGGAAGCAAGCTAGAAGGTAGTTCAAAACAAAAGAGTACTAGACCACTCAGATGCTAGAGCTTTTTCACACTGATCTATGTGGACTTATGAGGACTCAAAGTAATCAAGGTGATAAATATTTCATGTTGCTTATTGATGATTTTTCACGTATGACTTGGATAATGTTTTTAAACAAAAAAATAGAAGCTTTTAGATAGTTCAAAGCATTAGTTGAGAATGAAACTAATCTAAAAATTAAGTGTCTAAGATCAGATCAAGGAGGAGAATTCATGTCAGCTCAATTTATTGAGTTTTGTGAAGATCATGGAATAAAGAGACAGTATTCAGCAGCCAAAACTCCACAACAAAATGGAGTAGTTGAACAGAAAAATAGAACAGTTCAGGAGATGGCGAGGACAATGCTAAATGAATCCAAGAAAGCAAATAAATATTGGAGAGAGATGGTTGGTATAGCAATTCATATTTAGAATAGAGCTTTATTAAAAGTCAATAATGACAAGACTACTTATGAGCTATGGAAAGACAAACCAACAACAGTTGATTATTTCATAGTTTTTGGTAGCAAATGCTTCATAAAGAGAACTGATGAAAAACTTGGTAAGTTTGAATCCAAAGTAGATGAAGGTATATTTCTTGGTTATTCTTGCAAAAGTAAAGCTTATAAATGTTATAACAAAAGAACCAAGAAAATTGTTGAAAGTGCAAGTGTCAGGATAGAAGAAGATGGAACACAAAGAATCAGTGATCCAGTAGACATTCCTAAAATCATTGAAGAGGAAGGATTTGAAGAATCAGATGAAGATGAGGAAAAGGAGAAGGAGGAAAAGGGCACCAAGACTCCATCTAAATATGTTTAGAAAAATCATAATGAAAGTAACATCATCAGGGATATAAAAGAAGGAATTCGCACTAGAAGAATGATGGTAAGTGAATCTGAACAAGTTAATTTCTCTTTATTATATCAAATTTAGCCTAGAAATTTTTCAGAAGCTAGCTATGATGAGCACTAGGTTAAGGCTATGGATGAAGAATTAAATCAAATAGAAAAGAATGATACTTGGGAATTAGTGCCTAGACCAAAAGATCACAATGTGATAGGAACAAAATGGGTTTATAGAAATAAGTTGAATGAAAATGGAGAAGTGGACAGAAATAAAGCAAGATTAGTATGCAAAGGATATGCTTAGATAGAGGAAATAGATTTTGAAGAAAATTTTGCACCAGTGGCAAGGTTAGAGGATATTAGAATGTTTCTTGCATATGCAGTGTTTAAAAATTTTGAAGTGTTTCATATGGATGTCAAATCTACCTTCCTAAATGGGAATATTAAAGATGAAGTCTATATTGAGTAGCCCGAGGGGTTTATTCTCTCGAATAGTAGTAACCATGTATGCAGATTGAAGAAAGCATTATATGGATTAAAACAAGCTCCCAAAACTTGGTATGCAAGACTTGATAAGTACCTGCAAGATCAAGGATTCAAGAGAGGATTTGTTGATAGTAATCTTTACATCAAAATAGAGGGTGAGAATCAATTGATTGTTGTGGTATATGTTGATGATATCATTTTTGGAGGAAATATTGAAAAGATGACAAAATAATTTTTTGATAGAAAGCAAAAAGAATTTGAAATGTCTATGCTTGGAGAATTATCATTTTTCTTAGGGTTGCAAATATTTCAATCAAATAAAGGAATTTTCATAGCTCAAAGTAAATATGCCAAGGAAATGTTGAAGAAGTTGGGTTTCGAGGATTGTGCACCAATTGGCACACCTATGTGTATAGGAAATAAGGTGAGCAAGGATGAAGATTCACCTGTTACAAATCAATCGTTGTATAGATCTATGATTGGTAGTCTTTTATATTGGATAGCATCAAGACCAAACATCATGCATGCAATAGGTATGGTTGCAAGATATCAGTCATATCCAAGAGATGGTCATGTTCAGTTGGTGAAAAGAATATTCAAATATATCAAGGGGACATTAGATTATGGATTATGGTATCCCACAGGTAATGATTTCACTTTAGTTGCTTATACAGATTCAGATTGGGCAGGGTGCTTAGATGATAGAAAGATTACAAGTGGAGGAGCTTTCTTCCTTGGTGATAGCTTAGTATCATGGCTAAGCAAGAAGCAGAACTCAGTATCACTTTTTATAGCTGAAGCAAAATATATTGTAGCAGTATTATGTTGTACTCAAGTGCTTTGGATGAAGAAATCTTTGGATCATATCAAGGTAAAGTATGATGAACCTATTTCCATTTTTTGTGATAACACAAGTGTTATAAATATTTCAAAAAATCTAGTAATGCATTCAAGAACAAAACATATTCCTATTAGATATCACTTCTTGAGAGAGCAAGTTGTAGATCAATAGGTTAAGATAGAATATATTAGTACTATAGAGTAGATTGTAGATATTTTCAAAAAGGCACTACCAAAAGACACATTTGAGTATCTGTGAGAGAAGTTGGGAGTAATTTCCTTTACTTCCTGCCATTGAGGTTTAGCATCAGTTGAGGGGGAGCTAAGTGTTAGCTCTAGGTAGGCCCTTTGCCATTGATGTCAAAGGGGGAGAATAATAGGTACAAGTACAGGTGCAAAAATAAGTACAAGAAATAGGTACATGTTGTTACAGTAAGGGGGAGTTACTATATGTTTTTAGGTGACAGTATGTCACATTTTCAAGATTGAGGTTGCCATCAATGACAAAGGGGGATATTGTTGGAAATATTGTCATTGATGTCGAAGGTCTAACATTTTTGGTGATAAAGGCCCCATTGCATTTAATGATGTTTGTAATAGATATATCTTGGCTAATGTGTGTCAATATTTATTTAATATTAACGAATATTATTTTGGTTGCATATGAGACAAAAGAAGGGTGGGATGCATTTTCCCATGAAGAGTCATCTTGGGGAATTCCAAGAGTCACCAAGTGAAGACAAAAGAGGAAGGGTGCAATTTCTCATAAAGGGACACTTTGAGGAATACAAAAAATAACCAAAGTAAAGACAAAAGAGGGAAGGACGTTTTTGATCATGAAGGGTCACCACATGACTTTTCAAAGGCAAGGATATGAAGGGTCATACAATTTTGGCACCATTTTTATGAGGATTGAAGGGTCACAAAGTGGGAAGGCCAAAGGTCATTTGGAAAGATATAAATAAAGGCTTGAGAAACCATTTGTGTATGTGTGAAAGAGGTTGATTTGATATTATATTATCTATCTTAGAAGAGCATTTGTGAGAGATGAATATGATTTGTATTTGTTATATCTAGCTTAGAAGAGCAAAGGTGAGAGAGAGGAAAGAGATGTTGTAATGAACTATCATTTGTTGAGATAGCAACATTGAGAGATAGTTGTGTGGTTTACACAAAGGGGTTGGTGCTCATGTGGGTTGGTGCTCACGAATTGTTGCTGTGTTAGTGCTCAGCAAAGGGGTTGGTGCTCCTATGGGTTGGTGCTCATGAATTGTTGCTGGGTTGGTGCTCAGCAAAGGGGTTGGTGCTCCTACAAATTGGTGCTTGTGAATATTGTTTGGGTTGGTGCTCATTCATATACTTGAGATTGTTCTATGTGGTTTTTCCCACATTGGGTTTCCACGTTATATCTGGTGTGTCTCTCTCTTGTGTGGTGTTTATTGTTTTAGTTTTATTGCATATCTTGAATGTTTGATTAAGTGTAATTTGATTAAGGGAAAGTTTTATAAGATATATGATATACTGATTCAACCCCCCTCTCAGTATATTTCATGCTTAACATTCCTCACCAACCTCTCTCCCACCTACATGTGAGGATGATGATATCATCACACCTAAATTTTTTTTGTCAACATGATCAGCCTAGGATCCTTGAATTATCAGAAGGAAGGGGTAACCTAACCATCCCTTTGACCCATCTTAAAATGATAGGAGAAAAATCTCCTACCTTTAACATTCTCTAGTATTAGAATGATGATTCTATCCTCACTTACCTTGGTGCCCTAGATTCTTCAATCCATAAATCCCTTCCTCTTAAGACCTCAAACATGTTGAATGAATCCACCATGGATATCAACTTGGGCACTCTAGAAAACCCCTACATTGTTAAACTTGGCCACTCATTGAATATTGAGGAACTTTGGGACTTCCCCTCTTTCTTCCAAGACCACAGTATAGCCTTCACTTGGTATTATAGTGATATGCCTAAAATTAACCCTACCATTGTTACACATAACATAATCACTCACCATGATGCCAAACCTATCAAATAAAAGCTATGATGCATGCATCCTCACATAGCTCTTCTCATCAAAGAAGAGCCTTAGAATATTCTATCTGTCAACTTTATTCAACCCATTGACTACCCATAATGGGTTTCCAATGTCATATCTGTCACTAAAGCCATAGGGAGACTACACATTTGTGTGTATTTTCATGACCTCAAACTTACCTACCCCAAGGATGACTTTCATTTTCCAAGAATTGACTAAATTTTTGATCTTATAGCCAGGCATGAGATGTTATCTCTCATAGATGGGTTCTTAGGTTACAATTAGATCTTAATTACTCTTGAAGATCAGCATAAGACCACCTTTACCACCCCTCAGGGAACCTTTTGCTATAGAGTCATGGATTTTGGACTAAATAATACTAGTGTAACCTACTAATATTCCATGACCTACATCTTTCATGACCTTATCCATAATATTGTATAGGACTATGTGGAAGACCTTATTGGAATATCCAAACTCTTAAAGGATCACTTAACCATTCTCAAGATAATATTTGAGAAGCTTATCCATTATCATGTCTACCTCAACCCCAAGAAATACATCTTTATGGTCTTATCATGAAAGCTTCCTAGTTTTATCATTTCCCTTTGTGGAATCAAAATCAATCCCACCAAAATAAAAACAATCCTAGACATGCTTCCTCCAACCAACCTCAAGCAACTCCATAGATTGTAAGGGAAACTTCAATCCATTTATTGATTTATCTCCCAGATTTCAAATTGATGCCAACCTTTGCACCACCTTCTGAAGAAGGATGTCTCTTTCAAGTGGAATATCAATTGTTAAAAGGCCTTTGATTCACTCAAAGAGTACCTTTTATCACCACCTATCCTTACCCCTCCCAAATATGAACAACCCTTTTACCTTTATATCTCTACCACTGATCATTCCCTAGGGGCAATGTTGGCTCATCAAGATGAAAAACAAAGAGAGCAAGTCATTTATTACATTAGCTGCATGCTTGTAGAGTATGAGACCCAATACACCCATACTAAGAATATTTTCTTAGATTTAGTCTTTGTTGCCACTAAAATTTTCTTCTACCTTCTTGACCATAAAAATTATGTCATAACCAACATCAACCCCCTCAATTACATGCACTCCAAGCCATACCAAAACCAATGTATGGCCAAGTGGATCATGCTCTTAGTAGAGTTTGACCTAAATTTTCTTTAGTAGAAGTTAATTAAGGGTAAATTCATTACTGACTAATTATCCAAAGCATCATTAGTAGATAGCCAACCTCCTCCTCTCGAGTTTTCTAATGAGTTCATCATGACCCTCTCTCAAGTATATTTTACCTATCAGATCACCATGTTCTTTGATGGATCAAAATGTCAACATGGTGGGGGAGCTAGTACCATCCTTATCCCCTTTGATGGTGAACCTCTCCCTTTGTCCTTCAAAATTTATTTTGAATATAATAATAATATGGCTGAGTATGAAGCCTTAGTGATAGGCCTTCAGACTGCCTTAACCTTAGGAGTCAAAATAATCAACATCTTTGGTGACTCCTAACTTATAATTAATCAAATCAATGGCTCTTACTAGTGTAAGAATGATGTTTTACAATAATATAAACAACTATTTGATGAACTCTCAACATCATTCAAACACTATCACATCTAGTCAACCTTATGATCTACCAACAAATTTGTCAACACTATGGCTTCCTTGGCCTCTCAAATACCATCCTTACCCTTAGATTCTAAGTTGTCTATTTTTATCCACAGACTTACCCAACCATCTTATGTCAAATTATATTCTCCCACCATCTTCAATGTGCAGGATACCTAATCTGACCTTTGGTATCATTATAACTTCAACTACCTTAACCTTGGCGTAGTTCCTTCTAGCCTCTCTAGGAATTCTCAAAGATAATTTATTTAGAGTACCTCATGTTATACCATACCAGGAGGTATCATGTATAAATGTAGCTTTGATGGCCTTCTCTTCTATTTCTTGCATAGTCATGAAGCCTCTCATGCTATCAAATAAATGCATGATGGTATCTATGAGGGACACTTTAGTGGCCTCTCTATAGCTAAGCACATCCTTCATCTTGGCTATTACTAGCCTAACCTTAACCAAGACTATTTTGATTATGTGAAAAAGTGTGTTAAGTGTCAACAACATGCCAATTTTCATCATGTAATTAGCAATAACCTTCGAGTTTCTACTAATTTCTAGCCTTTTTCATAATGGGGTTTAGACCTACTTGGGGAAATTATTACCCATTCTTCATAGAAGCACCATTCTATTATCACAATGATCAAGTACTTTACCAAGTGGGTAGAGGCTATTCCCCTAGTCTTAACCAAATAAAAAAATATTGTCAACTTTATCAATTATCATATCATTTGCCGCTTTGGTGTTCCTCATAATATTATCACCAAGAATGGTAAATCCCTTAAGAACAAGCAATTCCAAGGTCTATGTGACACATTTTTCATTTAGTTAAGCTTATCCTCACCCTATTTCCCTCAAGTGAATAGATAGGTCAAGGCCTCTAACAAAACTCTTAATAACATGCTAACTAAAATGGTCAATGAATCTAGTTGGGATTAGCATTTGTGCATCCCCTTCACTTTATGGGCATATTTTAATAGCATTAGAACCCCTAGGGGTGTTACCTTATTTTCTCTTGTGTTTGGAGATGAGGCAATCTTACCTCTCGAAGTTCAAATACCCTCTCTCTACATATCTTTTCAAGACCTTGTTTCAAAGAATGATTATTGTCAATACAATTTAGCCCAACTAAAGCTACTTGACAAGTGTTATTTATAAACCCTTACCCATATTCATATCTATCAATATCATATCAAGTGTGCCTATATAAAATACATTAAAGTGAAAGAATTCAACATTAGAGACCACATCCTAAAGGAAAATC